>JAQFZX010001790.1:0-25232 GCA_034682405.1 Hydroisotoma schaefferi | reverse complement strand
ATTGTCATTGTTCTGCATATATGCCCTAGAGTTTCGAATATTCTAGTGAGATTTCGCTACATTTACTTCGGTTTTAGTGGAATGTAGGCTAGTCTTTTCCCAAAAACGTTGAATGTTGGTAGTTGCCATTAGATAAAGTCACCTTCATTCTTTCCGAACAATCTATCTAGTGTATTTATTTTGTCCTGGTCAACCATCAGTCACAGGCGGCAGGAACGGACTTGTTCACAAGGTGGTTTTAAGGTCATGAATTTGAACATAAAGTCACTTTTTGAAATTACCCTTGAGCTCTAGCAATGTAAAGTGTAGGAAATCTATGGTATTTTCCGTAGACGCTTCCTTTGTTCTCCGTAAAGTATAAAAAGGCAAGACCTTAAGGAATTTTGACCCACACTTTTTAGAAGCAGGTTGTTACTTTACTCGCTTTGTTGCATCCGTATCATCCTTTGTAAAGTAAATGAAAACTACTGACGACTTTAAAAATTATTTTTGGGGAACTTTGTAAGTCAGAAATTGCAGACTTACTCGATATTTTAGGAATTCGTTAATTCTATTTCGTCTAATCCTAATCTACGCCCTTGGCAAAACTTACTGCGGCATCTCTGAGATCTATCAAAGAAACTGAACGAATAGCATTTGACGATTTGAAAAATATTCTATTCATTTTCAGTGCAGTTGGGTCATTAAAACCATCCGTACCCTACAAACCTGAAGTAAGCAATTTACGATACGGTAGTTCGGGATTATCGCCAAGATGACTGCTAATGGTGTAGACGCTTCTAATTGGAAAGCTAGCAATGAAAAGGGAACAACGGCACCGGGTACGCTGGAAGAACACGAAACTTTAAAAACGTGTCCCTACGATAAGAGCCATAGAATACTGTAAGTACCTACAATTACATTACAATTAAAGTAACAATGGTATACACTATTACAAAATTGTGATGTAATGTGAAACTGAATGCAAGATCCTGGCTACGTTTGCACTGGGTTATGTTTATTCAAAGTGCTAATTATATAATCCCTTCATGGTTTTAGTAACCAGTATATATTATGTTTTTTCAGTGAGCAGAGATTCAGTCTTCATCTGCGTAAATGTCGGGAAGCATACATAAAGCAACGGGAAAAGGCTGGCCTGCCGATTGACATGGAAGTCTGCGTTTACAATTACAATCATCACGTTCGTACTACGGAAATCGACCGTCACATCCGCGAAACCTGTCCAACAGCGAAGGAAGACGGGTTTTTCCATGAACAGCAATAAACGCCTTCCTACTTATTTTACCCATCATTATAAATGAACTATCCTATTGTATTTATTCTTTAGCGATGAATTAAATGTTTGGACTCTCCTGTCACTTTGGTTGGGCTGTCTTTCTTTGCATTATTTTCATAAATTATAGGCATTAATATGTAAGGACTACTTATGTAGCCTAAAACGTTTGTCCATTAATAGGTCCCCATTAAAAGGAGGTTTCAGGTAAGATTAAGATCCTCCAAATGTTATACTCCGTTTTCCTTCGTTATAATAATTTATTACAAACAAATGTTTTCCTTCCTGCAGTCATGTATGAAACAATTGTCGTCTTTTGTACCACGAACAACCGGAGAAATGAAGTTATCATATTTCATAATTTCACTGTACAAAGTAAACAGCATGATTTAAGGCAAGGCAGGACCTAGGAAATATAAAAACGCTTTTTCCCGAATAATTTCTTGTCATTCTCATTTTGTATTCAAATCAATCCTGCAATGACGATCAAAGGTCTAAAAACGCATTCTTGGATAGGTTGGCTGGTAGGGCCATTATTGTTAAAACGGCCATGGGGTCCTGCAGAGTTCGAGTCATGGTTTTCATTTCATGTGCTCTGGTCTCTAACTGTTACTGTTCTTCAGCATATTTTCATAATTGACTTCTTAAATGAAAGCGAAGCCTTTGAGTCTCTGGCCGTCAGTAATTTATCAAAAAGCTTGCAAAAAATCATGCTAGCCGTTTCACTTATTTGTTTCTGGGCCGTTCGTCTTACTTTTGGAATTTTTGCTAAAGACCTAGCTAAACTATTGAATGTCCTATATTTTTATCCGCTTGCACAACAGAATACAACTTGGAGAACGGCTTGGAAGAGGACGATATTCATGATATATCTGTCGATGATTTCACTGGGTCTCTCCTCTCTCATTTTGATTGTGGCTATTAAAACAAGGTCTAATCTGGAAGGGTCGTGGTTTAATGCCATGGGGGCAGTGGGATCAGGCATTTTTCAAACAGTTTTTGGGGTCCTGCCAGCCTTATCTGCAGCGAACGTAGCATGTGCAACAATTACTTCTATAGCTTTCCACCTAGGAATGGTCTTTGAAGAATTTTGCACGAACGTCGAAGAGCTACTAGGAGCGAGCACGGCAATTGTAACAAAGGAATTTGAAATTTTAAGGCAACAGAAGGATGATCTCAACATACGTTTACCTACCCATAGGGACATCATTCTTAAGAAGATGAAAGCTGTTGAAATCATTTTTAATACTGCAGATAAGATTATGTCTCCATTGATCTTGATTGTTTTAGTTTTTGGAACTTTTCAGCTGGTCACTTCCATTTATGAGCTTCTGTTAAATCGGTTGGGGGGTTTATTTACCCTGGAGAGTTATATTACCGTTGCTGAACAACTGATTCACGTCGGACTAGTGTTTATTGGACAATATGTTAAAGATAAGGTATTATGCTCAGATATAATATCATTTAAAAAGTAAGGTGGGGCATTGCCAATCAAATAGATCAAATTTTAGATGAAACAAAGTAAGAAACAACTGAAGACGATTTTAATATTAACTCCCAAGACACATCTTAATCATGAGTATTTGGATGTCGCAAAATGGACGTTGGATTTTAAATGGAAATTGTCGGCGTGTGGATTTTTTGACGTGGACAGGAAGCTTCTTGCAGGGGTTTGGAGAAAAATTATACAAAAGTGCCTTTTGAGTTTGCTATGTACTAGATTTAGCTGAAATTCTGAAAATAACTTCCTTGTTTTCTCAGATAATGGCAACTGCAATGACGTACGTCGTAATCTTAGTTCAACTACAAATCTCCCTTAATTCAACCTGTTCAGCCCATACAACCAACAGTACTCATGTTCCAATTCATGAGTAGAACAATTTATTATTTGCATAGTAGTTTTATTGTGTAGTAAATATTTTGAGTCTTAAACCATCAACCATTTATTCATCAAACGCATATAACAATCCCCAAGGTCATCATAACTTCAGAGCCTCTTCAAAGGGTATAGAAAAGTTTTTAACAGTTGCTTCAACCTCGTAGGGACTTATCATTGGAAAATATTTCAAAATTATGGGTAGCATTTCAAAATAACTCTGAAACGATTGTGTTTTCCGAGTTTCTTTCGTTATGAATATCAAATCAAGCCCACAAATGCATACGATTTCAAAGTCATCCTCTCCGATGTCTAAATACCTAAAACAGTAAATTCCTTGATGCAAGAATACAGATCTGGGATTCAGGTACACCGCATCGATGGCTGAGCGATGCGTCAGAAAGTTGTGGTACTGAAGCGTTATCTTGCAGTCCGTGGGACTTAGGAAACTTTTATCTCGCTAAAACAATTCGTTGACTTAAAGTCTTCTACTTTGTATTTGCATCTATAAATTCCATTTTACCAAACATTTACCTGTCCTACAATCGCGTCCCCGCACTCATTAACCCTTAAAACAGTATTCTCATCCGACCTTTCGTACCGGTAATCTAGCCCTCCGGCACGTCTTCTGAAGGGAAGTTCTTCAAGACAAATAGGCTCATGAAGTGGAACTCCACAACCAACATCCACCAGATAAGTTCTGTTCTCACGAGGATGACTTTTGCACTCCGCTTTAGGTATTTTAATAGAGATCAGGTTGTGACTTAGTGGAATCTTATTCCTTGCAAAATTTCCACCAATTGGAGTTACGTCGAATCCTAAACTTTCCAACTGGAACTTGAGAAACATACTCTTATGCCCGCAAAGGCCACCTCCGCCTGTAAAATGGGCGTCGAGTATTTCTCGCAGTCCTGGTGTAAACCGTTTTGACGGAACATACTGGCCAAATGATGTTATGTTCTATTAAAAATACCAAAGATAAACTGGAGTTTTAATAAACCATTTTCAGTTTTGCTAAAAAAAAGTAAGGTATTTCAAAATAAAAGTTATTTATGGAAAGACTCACTTGAAACGGGTGCTTGATAAGGTACACCTTCAATAAGTCTTTGATAAATTGTAATCGATCTTTAAGCACTAGACTTTTTATATCTGAAACTCCGAGTAAAGTTTTTAGATACATTTTTTTTACTAATCACTTAGATAAATTCACTCAGTTTTGCACCTTGACTTCTGACTTACTGCTTAATGTTGCGCAAACAGAGCACCAGATTACTAATTGACTATAGGATCCGTTCATCAGCTGTCAAGTTAATCATTTAAGCCTTGAAAACTGGGATTTCATTGTGCAATTTATTAAGGTGAAGGTCTTGTATTAAATTTAGCATAGTCCATTTAAACCATTACACTGTGCTACTATCCTTCGCATATTGACAGTTTGATCACCTTATACTACTTTCAACTTCATGGTATTGTAATTGTATTTTTTATCCTGTAGGAAACGCATTTTCAAGGAATTTTGACCATATACCATCTAGCTCCATCCTTGTAAAATTACATCAGTATGAATACAGGAATAGATTACTGTGTAGTGAACAGTGAATAAACTGTTTGTAAGTTGTAAATGTTTTACTGTGAGCAAAGCTAAACAAACGGTAGTAATGGTGTGGCATTAAAAATCCTATATACTAAGACAGTTGTTTTCAAAGGGCAAAAAACCGATCGTAGAACACAAATTATTTCATTAATTATGTCAACCGAAAGTAAACCTGGAACTTTGTTCAAAATTTCTCAAAAGCAAGAAAGAAAAATTGTAGGTCTAATGTCTGGAACGTCTTTAGACGGTCTTGACATAGCTCTCTGTACATTTACAAATAGTGGTAGCAGTACGAAAGTAAATCTGAATCATTTCCTGACTGCTCCATACGATACATCGGTAAAATTAAGAATTAAAAACGTTTTTTCACAAAAATCAATACAATTAGAGGAACTTTGCGATCTTAACGCGTGGCTCGGAACCCTACATGGCAATATGGTACTGGAGTGCTTAAGAGCTTGGAACTATGAAACTTCCCAAATCGATCTCATAGCAAGTCATGGGCAAACAATCTATCATGCACCTAAATCTGGTAAAACTAACAATTCCGAATGCCCAATAAACTCCACTCTACAAATTGGAGATGGAGATCATATTGCGGTGAAAACTGGAATAATAACCGTTTCCGACTTCCGGCAAAAGCATATCGCAGCTGGAGGGGAAGGGGCACCTTTGGCTTTGTATGGAGATTATTTTATATTTTCAAAACAAGGAGAGGACCGCATAATGCTTAACATCGGTGGTGTTTCAAATATGACGATATTATACGGAGATTTGGATGCTTCAAAGGCATTTGCCACTGACCTCGGCCCTGGAAATACCTTAGTAGATGCTGCTACACAGAAATTTTTTCAGAAGGATTTTGATGAACATGGAAAAATTGCAAGTTTAGGTAAAATCAACAAAACCTTGCTGGAAGCTCTAAAAAATCAGGATTTTTTTGCCCAAGCCTTTCCTAAAACAACCGGTCCTGAATTATTCAACCTGGAGCTTGTTGAGGTAGCTCAGATGTCTACCCAAACTTTGGACATTCCTTTTGAGGATTTGATCGCAACATTAACCAGATTCAGCTCCGAGATCATTGCAGAAGGAATTAAGAAAATTGAAAATGCCCAAAATTTCAAAATTTATTGCAGCGGAGGAGGGATTCACAATCCTGTTTTGATGAACCATATTCGTCAAATTTTAATTGGAATGGAAATAAATCCCACGAATGTTTTGGGCTTGAATGGTGATGCAAAGGAGGCAGTACTTTTTGCTGCTTTGGCAAATGAAACAATTTGCGGTGCTAGAACAGATTTTGGTTCTAGAAAGGCTGTGCCAAATGTTTCAATGGGAAAAATATCTTTTCCAGACTGAACTGAATTCAAGCTGTATTTGTACTGCATTTCTCGTCAGGTTTAGTTTTTAAGGTTTTAAACTAACACGCAAAATGAGATTCAATGACTGTCTATCATTCATTTTTAATTTGTAAAACATGAAAAAGCAATAAAGTCGCTTGGTCATTGTCTCAAACACAGCAAGAATCAGTGATGAGTTCATGTACCCATACTATGCTTACTTCTAGAGTCCTAGTCTCATAAATAAAACCAGTATTTTAGCAGACTATCTTACCACACCCAATGTCACCTTGCTTGCCAATTTATTTTCCCATTAAGTTGAGTAGCTAGACAGGGATGTCAATAAACCTAAGTGCAAGCATTTAGCTGTGCATATTATAGGAATCCGTCCTATCATTAAGGATTCATTTTGCCTGTCTGATTTGATTGCCTAGCTCCAGTCTATCCAGGTATTCGCTAAGAAAGTATAAATTTCATGATTTGACAGGACGATTACATGAAGACGAAGCCTTTATAAACTGACTTTACAAATCGATGTTGTAAAGCTAAATTGATGATGATGTTATCGGTTTATGATAGTAGTAATAAATTCACTCCTTGTATAATAATAAATCCTAGATTAAAAATTTCCAATATGAGAGGAACAAGTTAAAAATCACGTTTGAGCGTTTTTATTGCATCTCAATCTTGTAATCTCGTTTCTTCATTAATATTCATACAAAAGGAGACAAAAAATACTGAAGATGTTACCTTTTGGCCTTGAATGCTGGGGATGCACAATGAACTTCTTCTGCATCTAGATCAATTTGAGCATCACTCTTCGTTTTTATTAGAATCAGTTAAGAGCAACGGTAGGGTCCTCGTCCTAAGTCTGATTCTTCGAGCAAAGATTTCAGGATTATTGAAATTAAACTCCATAAAAATACTGATTGCTTTTGAAAAAATTGGCATCTTATTTATTTTGGCAAAATGCTGCCCTACCGGCACCAACAGTTAGCTCTTATCATGGTCCTGACTTGCGTTCCTGCCGTATGGTCATACAGACAAAGCATGACTACTGCTCCTTCCATAGGAGGGTCGCCCATCGAAGAGGACCCTTATACTCCAGGGCAGGCAGGAAAATCCGCCCGGATTGTATGCTACTATTCGAACTGGGCTATTTATAGGTTTGCAAATATATAATATACTACTGAGGCTATCTAACGATGTAATTGCAATGTCTTAAAATATTTGACAGGCCGGGCATCGGTCAGTATTCGGTGGATGACATACCCTACAACAAATGCACCCATCTAATTTATTCCTTTGTTGGGGTATCTAATGTTACATGGGAAGTTACAGTATTGGATCCTGAGGTGTGAAATTCCGGGCAGGGCTATGAATGGTTTATGCGTTTATGCTTCAGGATCTGATTAAAAATTGAAATGATAAAATGCAATGCTATACGTGTTTTAGTTCGATGAAGAAAAAGGAAACTTTAAGAAATTTGTTGCTCTTCGGGAAAAGAATCCTCTGCTAAAACTGATTGTGGCTGTTGGTGGATGTATGCAAAGCAAAAGTGTTCAATATACTAAAAGTTTTAAATTAAAATGATCCTCTTTCAAATAATGTTTTACAATTTACAAAGGGGGTGAAGGAGGTAGAAAATACTCGCAAATGGCATCATCTCCATCGAGAAGATGTAGCTTTGTAAACAGTGTAGTTGGTAATTCATGATTATATTTTACAGATCCTCACTCAAGCCTCAAGCGTGAGTACGTCAGCTTTATTTACCAGAAACTTTTTTAATTCGTAGATTTGATCAGAAAGTACGATTTTAATGGGGTCGACATGGATTGGGAATACCCGGGTAAGTTTAGTATCCGGGTAAGTTTACCTACTTCTTTATCGTAGGCGAAATCATTAATAAATTATGCCATGCAATTTCCAGGCGCCGCGGATAGGGGTGGAAGTTTCGGTGATCGCAAAACGTTCCTCGAACTTGTTCGCGAATTAAGATATACATTTGATAGTTACAATCCTGCTTGGGAAATATCCGTACGATCGAACAAAAGGTTACTTAATCCATATGATGATTGAATAATATATGTTACTGTTGCCATTTTTGTTTAAGATCGCCGTTCCAGTAGCAAAGTTCCGTCTAATGGAAGGATATGCTGTTCCTGAATTATGCAGGTAAGGTTTACAATATATAAACGCTTTTCTTAAGAATTTTGCAAAGCTTATGATTATTGAAATACGTAGGATTGCAAACGCCATTAATCTCATGGCTTACGACCTACGAGGAAATTGGGTTGGTGAGTAAATAAACTAGCATTTGGTGGGATGAAGAGCATTATCGAGTTAGAAAAAAGTAACCGTTAAGATTTTTTACTACAGGATTTGCTGACACACATACTCCTTTGTATAGACGCCCTCATGATCAATATTCATATGAAAAATTGAACGTAAATGATGGAGCTGAAATATGGTTGGAAGAAGGTTGCACTGCCGATAAACTTGTTGTTGGCACTGCATTTTATGGTAGAACGTTTGCCTTATCTGATCCAAGTATGCATAAGCTAGGGGATTACATCGATAAGCAAAAGGATGGCGGTGACCCTGGTGAATTTACCGAGGCTAGAGGCTTCATAAGCTATTACGAAGTAATTTTTAGAGCATTTACAAATATTAATTTTAAAATTCAGGTGTTCGTAAAATTATTAAAACCTTTTACGACAAATAATAGATATGCTTGAGACTTAAGCAAGGAAACTGGACAAGAGAGTATGATTCAGCTGGAAAAGTTCCTTACATGTACGCTGGTAAAAATTGGATAGGATATGAAGACGCTGACTCCCTAAAAATAAAAATGGATTGGATTCGTGAAAAAGGATATGCTGGAGCAATGAATTGGGCTATTGATATGGATGATTTCCGCGGAGTTTGTGGAGAGAAAGATGTTCTAATTGACGTTCTTTATAATGGTACAAGTAAACTCTAGTCTGTGCGCCTTGTATCATTTTATTTTAAATTCAATATGCAAATAAATATTAAATGAATAGGGATGAAAAACTACGTGGTTCCACAACCTCTGCCCCCAACGCCTATCGCAGATTGGAAAAAGGCTCCTCCCCCAGGACCCCCGAATTCATGCATTCAAACTGGTGGAAATATCAAACCTTCCACAACTTCTCCAGTTACGGAATCAAGTGCAACATCCTATCCGACGGCATCAAACTCTCCGATGACCCCTACTAGTGTACCTGTACCATCAACGTCCACTCCAACTACTACTATCACCAGCAGCGTTCCACCTACACATCCAGAAGTTCCTGTAGGCCAGTTTGACTGCACTCAGCAACAATATTATCAGCATCCTATGGACTGTCAAAAGGTAGGATTTGGGAGTTCGGTATTATTTTTAAATCTCTTATGCATTTCTAAAATGGTTTAAAGTACATGTCACTTTGTTCGCAGTATTACTGGTGTGTGAACGGAACACCTATGGAATATACATGCCCCCCAGGGACCCAGTGGAACCAATCAGGCAAAATCTGTGATTGGCCAAATTCCAAAAACCAATGTGGCCAGAAATTATTCTACTACTTCAACTTTATTTAAACTACAAACTACCAATATAAATTAAAACAAGGACATCATTTAACTGCTTTCTAGTTTTATTACAAGCATCTAATAAGTAATCCAAAAGAGAGGATCATAGCTGGTATTTCCGATTTTTGTAAGAAGATTCCCCCAACACGTGTACCAGCACCTGTAGTTCCTGTTGTTGGTTCTGTTGACTGCGTCGATGAAGTTACCGTTACTGGGGTTGGCGTAGTTGGGGTGGTTGTTACTGGAGTTAGAGAAGTTATTGGATTTGAAGTTGGGTCAGAGACCGTAGGCGTAGTTATCGTAGGGGTAATGTCTGTAGCAGTAGTTGTAAGAGTTGTAATGTCTGTCATATTCAGTATGATAAGGGAGCTTGCAGTAAATCTGTGAATAGAAATTCATTTTTGTATTTATACTCTACCTGTCATGGTTGTTGTTGTGGATGGTGGTAATGTAGCATTACTTTGAGGAGGAAGTAGTTCCAAACTAGCCCCAGCCCAACTGTCTGAATAATGTTCAGCACTGCTAGATTGTGTATTGATAACCAAGTATCTCTGATCATTCTCGTTCAAACTTGGCCAATTCGTTAGACTTGATGACGTTGGAGTGGGATTTCTAAGGACGGACGATAGCGTTTCAGTTGAATCAATATAAAAAGTTCCCAAAAAATGTTATCGTGACTGGTAAATAATGTTACCCTGAAGCTGCAAAATTTGCCCAATAATCTAGCACTCGAGAGGAGACTGTCAATTCTTCATTGTTTAAAGGTAAGAATGTGAGGAGGAAAACGTAGATTAAATCGTCGGTATGAGTGACTCCTGTAAAACACAATCGCGATTTGCATGAAAATCTCTCCATGTAGCATTTAGCGTAGGACTAAGCACTTTATAGCTTTATAAGTGGATCTATTATTACCACCCGGAAATGGTGGTTGTTCTCCAGCCCAGAATAGTGAACCAAACAGCGTAGATGGTCCTTTGTAATCGAAACTATACCAGTATGTACTCGGATTGACTTTTGAATGCAACAAAGCAGTTTGGTAGCACCCTCCTTTGAAGAAGAACACGCTGAAAAGCTGAACAAATGAGAATATTAGATTATTTCTTGAACTATACTTCAACTAACTTCTATACTTACTATAAATTTATTTAAAAAATACTACGAGCCATACATCGATAAGGCCAGCAAACATTTGATTAAAATCTCCCGTAAGCCTTGCATCCATCAAATATGCACTTGCTAATGAGTTATGTATTCCGGCCGGTTTGTCTTCAATATCTGCATTTTTTTAATTTTAGAACCGTGTAAAAGCAATAAAAGTATAAATTAATTAGGTTATTATAAATGAAACGGTAGCCAACCTAACGCTTCAAGAAAAGTTGAAACGAGTTCATTTCTTAAGAAAGCTGTATCATTTTCGAGACCGTTGTCCTTCAAGAAACGGTTGTACACGACACCCAAAACATAAGACCCATCCTGTTTTGTAGATCCCATCATCAATGGAACGTCTGCTTGAGTTCCTTGCCTGAAAACCGTTTCAGGGTCTTCGGGTAAAAACTTAGGGTGACTTAAGTCGAAGTTCTGGACCACAGGAGACACTACGGAAAATCCCAATCTTGCTGCTTGTCTTTCACTCACCTAATTGCAACATAAAAGTAAGATCTTTCATTTCCATGCGATTTTCTGAGAAGAAATGATTTATTATAGCTAATCCCAAAGGTACCTGGTAGTTGAACAAGACATCTACTAAAGTTTTTGGATGTATTGAACGCATGCATCCTGCAATCTGAGTTAAATTATACACTGGGTCAGCCGCATTGTGACAACCTGTCAACGTAGCAATATGCAAATGTTCTTGCAAAGCATCTCGAGAGGTTCCCCAAGCGTTTAGTGCGCTTCCACTTGCACCGATCGCCCTATGGAATAGTCCACGTGCCATTGGACTCACCAGTAGTTGTGTTACTGCAACACTACCAGCGCTCTATCAAAATTAAGAGAGGTATTAATGTGCTAACAAAGTCTGGCTTAATTATCTATTTCTTCTATTCAAAATTTAATTCTACCTGCCCAGCTATAGTCACTAAGTTTGGATTTCCTCCAAAGTATTTTACATACTTATTCACCCATTTCAAAGCGTTCACCATATCGTACATTGCAGCATTTCCTGGTGCTTCGTCATTATTCAGTGTGAAAAATCCTGATTAAAGGTGCATAGATGAGTTAAAATCAAGGATGTATTTGGGTTTTTAATAAAGCTATGTAGTGAGGTCACGACTAACTTACCAGCAAGTCCCAGTCTGCTCGACAAACAAGATAAGAAAAATTTAAAATGCAAATTAGAGAGGATTAAAGAATAAACGCGGTGGCACATTAGATAAAACAAATACCTGTAATTAAATGAAACGTATACAACATCTCGGTTTAAGATTCGAAATGGTGAAAACATAGCTCCAGATCCGACTGTTCAAACACAAAATTATCAATTATTACAATTATTTGCTCAAATTTTACTGCCTAATACTCACTAAAAACTGATATGCAGTTGCTCTGTGGCAGGCACATTATATTCTGGGAGAATTTCATAACTGTCTGAAAATTGAGATTTCAACAGTGCATGCTTACCAGTAAATGCTCCCCCATGAATGAAAACAATTACAGGCAGAAGGGCAGAGTCGTCGCCAGTATATTTCTAAATAAAAAATTAGGATACCAAAAGTATTCAGGTTTCGATTGCATAGCGTGAGAAGAGTGTGCAAAGTAGATTCTTTCGTACTTTGGGAGTGTAAACGTTGATCGAGAGACAGTCTTCCGAGTAAAACGATGGAATAAAAAACTGTGCAGGTTGGAAGCACTGCAGACCATTCATTGTTGCATCATATACGTCCCCCGTAGCGTTTAAGGGCCCTTCTACCATCTCTGAAGGCTGTAAATGAGAATGCATGGATGGATAAATGAGAAATTTGTAGGATGTGGGTCTAACCTTGGCTTTCTCAAACATAAGATAGAACTCACGGCAAATCTTTGGCTAAAGCTAGCATATCGCATTCCAGTGAACGTGATATAAGGCTTTCTGATTCCGTCTTGTTCAGCTACCGTGGATGTGTTAGAGCCTCGAATTCTCCCCAAATCCCCAGCTTCTATTATCATCTCATCGTCTTGAGATTGGCCGACATCAGAAAGGATTAAAGTAAACCCGAAGATTACGAATAATTTTGAAGAAAATCTCATTTTCGCTAAAAATATTTTCAGAGCTGTCGGACCGAAGTTTTAGAACTTCTAACTTTGGAGCTGTACGGTTGAAGACTGGATTGTTGAAGTAGAGGTGGTTAAGCATTTTTGAAGTCGGATTCAATTCAGGGATTAGAGGATCGGAAAGGATTAAGATAATCTGGGGTATCTATATCGATAAATCCATAACGGTGACTGTGACATTGAAATTTTTCAAGGCTCGTGATGCAATGCAATGGATTCAGTAAATCTACGATTGTTGCAAAGTCACATACGCATTAACACCTTGTCGGCCATTGTGTAAAAATTCATTTATCTAATGCAAAAATGATTTTTTTGACTGACTTGAATTCCTTATTTCTTTTACAAGGTCTTCAATTCGTTTTATTCCCTTTGTTCACGGCATCCATTTATGTACAAAGACGTAGATTAATTCAAACATTTTGTATTTTAATCAATTGTTAGTTCGCGATTCTGCACTGTATCCCACGCTCACCCTTTTTCAAGTAAAATATATAACGAACAGGCCATAATGGAGTATTTTTATAAATAGTCTCATTTGAAAGTTACTTAATTCCTACATGCTTATGTAAGTTCATATTTGTTAGTCATTCCAGTTATGAATGATTTGGGAGATTAGCTGCTCAATCAAGCGGATGTGTTTAGTTATATATATGCATCATAATATTTCATCTATGAGATTATGATGGATTGCTACCATTATCGTCACCGTTTTGCTGCAAAAATTCGAGCAACAGCAAACTAAAAGCATTGTAAACAATATATTAGATAAGATATAACTGCAACTTAGAATGACGACTCCTTCTGGATTAAGAAATAATGCAATGATTGATTACCGATTTAGAAAGGTTTGATAAGCATTTATAAATTATATTAGGAAACTGTTCAGTCCATGAAAAAAAGTTTGTTCTTGAGTATTTTTTCTGATTCTCAATAGGCAAGCAATTCGAGCTAAATATGCAGCGTACATAAAGTAAATTATCATCAAAGCAAAAATGGTTTTGGAAGGGTTCGAAGTACCATCTTGGTTTGGATGGCTTACAGGAGTCCTTTTCATTCGAGTTCCTTGGGGAAGTCCCTATTTCAAATCATGGTGCAGCTCTTGGACCTTTTTTTCCTTAGTTTTGAACCTTTTTACTCAAATTCTGTGGATGGATGTCTTTCTCCACTCTCGACAACTTGAGAAGGAGAAATTTCTTAGAAAAATCCTTCTTCAAGGTTTTACCATACTTGGAGTTATTTTTAACGCCCTTGTAAGACTTTTCTTCTGCATCCAAGCCAGGAACATTTGCGAGTTCTTAAACCAGCTCGAAAACTATCCGGTATCAACTGTACCGACAACTTTGCAAAAAACTCGTAGGTTATTTTCCCTTTTAACCTGGGTCTCACTCTGTCTCCGGTTAGGAAATGGTATCTTTTTGGCTCTTCAGCTTTCTGAAAACGTACCGGAAGGATCATGGTTCTTTCCCTTGGGGAAATGGGGCTATCTCTTTTTCATGGGACTTTTTGGAGTCATTCCAATCGTTTCCTCTTTCTATGTTGCATTTTCTTTCATTGTGGTTACGGCTGTTTATCTAGTATGGATTTTTGAAGACTATGGAATTCAAATCGAAGAGTCTATCAAACATGTTAGAAAGGACGCTTTTCAACCCGTTGTACAAACCAGAGTTCTAAGACACATGCTACAGGATGTTCCAATGGAACCACACATGGTCGATTTAATTCAACGATTTGATGACATCCGAGCTCTGTTTAAACTCTTTGACCACATCGTTAGCCCGTTGATGTTTTGCCTGATTGTTATGAGCGTCACGAGTTTAATTCATGCTGCAAATTCTATTCTGATTGAAGGAGGATCCTCAAAAGGATGGGCAGGCTTGATTTCCGACTGGTTTAATCTCATTTATCAAATCGTCCAGTTGTTTCTTCTACAATTGGGACAGGATTTATATGATAGGGTAAGTTATGACTGTAAAGAATCATTTCTACGCATAAAAATAATTATGATAACATGAATCATCAATTTTGGAGCTTCTACGTTACTAATCCCATGCTTGTACTTTTAACGTTATTTCAACCAGATTGCCGAACGAAAGGCAAAATTGAACAAAATGGTAAGCTTGATGCAAGCGTCAATCGCTAAGCTTCAGCTGTCAGATATTGTGGAATCTCTTTCCATCTGGAAATGGAAAATGACAGCCGTAAGTGGACGAGAAGACTTTTGTTATGCATAATTTGTATTTACGTTCATGTGGAACTTTTAATTTGATTCATGCTTTCTTTTACGATTCGAGCAACAGTGGGGATTCTTTACAGTAGATCGTGGTTTGATGTCGGGGGTAATCCTTATTTTTATACCGTATTCATAAAAACACTTAAAGTAGCTGATATCGTGTTAACATGTTTCTTTGCAAATTACCAGGTATTCTCCACAATCATTGCATACGTCGTGATTCTTTTTCAACTTTACATAGAGCCCAAAACCTAATTAACGATAATAATGTTAATGTTAGACAAAGTCAGTCAAATTCTTGTTCATGATAATGATAAATTACAGCTTTTCAGTCAAATTAAATACATAATGCTTTCCAGCCTTTGTTTCAGCCCAAAACGTTTCTTCATTACCTTTGATTTATTTCGTTGTCATTACTAATCAAGCAATACAGTTTATAGACCGCTATTACACGTTATTGATTCAATTGTTTAGGTGACTTTTTCCTTTGCTCTGGACCAGGAATGGTTAACTTTTGGATAATATCTACTGTATCATCGCGATAATTATTAGTCCTGCTAAGATCGGTGGTATTAATTTCAATTTCATTTCTAACGTGTATCTCGGTAGAATCATCGTCATTTACAGTTACGGTGACCGAATCAGTAGTTGAACCAGAACCAGAGGGTTGGCCGGTTCGTCTCGACATCGACTTGTCCCTTTTATCGGACTGTTCTGTAGATATCGCATCACTAGCATTACCTCCAACGTAATCATTATTATTGTAATTTTTGGTATACGTTCTCCGTGTAGCGGCGTCTGTATCAGGATCAACGTCAGTGCTATCGTTATCCCCATTTGCAGCAGACTCATTATTATCAATGTCTCGAAACTTCTTGATTCTCTCCATATTTTTTCGTTTTATATAATCTTGGAACGCTGGATTAGCGTCCATTGATGGGTCTCTGGTTCTTAAGTTGTTGCTGACCCTAGTTTTACTTTCCAAGGAGGGGGTCTCATTCCTACTTCTACTGTCCTTATGATCTGTTGAATCATTTTTGTCTGTCGTTTTATCCCGACCAAGCATACCATTTTCAGTTGTATCCGTTGCATGCAAATTATTATTATCCGTGTCTTCTCCACCTCCAGCAGGAGAATTGTCCTTATAACTCGCGTCACCAATGGGATTTGCTGTAGTTAGACTCCCTGGTGGAGCTTCAAGAATTTCAATCACTACATTTTCAGAATTTTGTTCAACGATATTCATAACAGACAAATCCACAACAGAGGGAGAACTGGTGGACATTTCGTTCATAAGATCATTTCTTCCATGGTAGTTTAAGGTTTTCTTGGTGGTTGGGATGATCCCCGGACCTTATTGTAACAAATGGTAATTTAATTGAGATATAATGGCTTTTAATAATTTGACTCAGAAGACAGACGACATTAAAGTTTTACCAGCAAATCGACTGACAATATCCACGAGGATCGCTACAACTCCAAGCATCCACAGCATCTTGATTGCGTTTGCTTCTGGAAGGTTTCCCTTGAATTATTAAAATACTTACTTTGTTTGTGGGGTAAAAAAAGTTGAGTGGTGGTAGGTGACATGAAAATATCATCGAATTTAGGCTGTCCCACTTAATTTGTGTGAAATGGTTATGCAGGTAATGGTTAATACATGTAATTTCCAAAGAAAAACAACAGGAAGTATTAATCCATTTTAATAAACTGACTCAAACTCAATCCATGTCTATTTTAATTACCATGTTAAGCTTGTTAAATTAACTATCAGCAAAATGGATTGTGAGAAGGCTAATACCTCGACATAATTTCGTTTAAGCTTTCATCAATTATGGTTCACATAGACTCTTAAATTATAAGGTTATATTAATAATTTAACCAGACCTTCTACCAAGCGTAAATAATTCTGCACATCGGTGGATGATTTTGTAATAAAATAATGATTAAAGAGGGCCATAGTTAATTTCGTCGTAACGTTGGGACTTCGTCAGATTGCTTAACGCTCAACTTACATTATGCAAGAAATTAAAAATTAAAATCCATTTTCTGGGTTAATGTCAGAATGCGACACTTTATCATTGACTTAAGACATAAGAGCCCATTAGATGATACATTATGATCGATTGAAGAATACTTCAGGGTATTCTTTCAGCCGGTTGGAAAACGTAAGTCGTCTCATGGAAAGATATAATCAAACGGAATAAGACAACTTTAGAGTCTAGGTCAATATTTTTGCATCCTAAATCCTGAATATTCCATCCTAAATCCTGAATCTTCTGTACTAGAAATTTTACTTCGTCAACATGGTTTTACAAGGGCTGGGAACTGCCACTTACGTAGGTTGGCTGTCTGGAGTATTGTTTCAAAAAAGTCCCAAAGGGTTTCCTGTATTCCCAGCAAGGAAAAGCATATACACGCTATATGCCTTGACAGTTTTTCTCATTATGACGGGGATTTGGATGGATTTCCACATTAAACATTTGCAAATCTTAAAATCGGAGTCCAAAGTGGATACATTTCTAGGTTGTAGCCTGCTTTTTGGTGCAACCATATTTGATATTTACTTCCGAGCTTGTTTCTTCACTCGGGCTAAACTCATTGCAAGATTTTTAAAACTGTTGGAAACGGACATTCAGAAACTTCCCGTGCTGCAGATATCTCAGTTTGATCGAAATACCTGGAAATCGTACCTGAAAGTTGTGTCGTTTGTCAAATTATATCATTTTACAGGAGCCTTACTGCTAGCTTTTTGGGTTTCCACTCTCATTCCGCTAACGACCTACAAGATATTAGGAATAATTTCAAATGAAATGTATCCCATCATTTTCTTGTTTATTGGGTCAATTCCATTAATATCTTCGGCATACGTTGCCTTTGCCGTTGTAATCGTAACTACTTTCCATATCATGTGGATGTTTGATGATTTCTGCATTACATTTGATGAGTTGATAATATCATACGAACATCAAGTTTCCAACTCAGTAAAAAGGAACTTGGGAGAGATTTATTCAATGCCTGCATCCAAACAGAATTCAAGCAATAGTCAACTCCTGAACAAGTTTGAGCATTTGAGACAACTTTGCTCTCAGTACGATAAAATAGTTGGGCCGCTTCTACTGGGACTTTTGGTTAGGGCTGTGTTTGTCTTAATCAGTGCAGCAAACAGCATTCTACTGTACGATGGGAAGAGCACGCCAAGGAGGGTCCAACTTTTTTTGAACGTTTATCACTTCGTAATGGAGTTAACCCAGTTGTTCCTTTTGCAACTCGGATACATTGTTCACAGACGGGTAAATTGCTTTATAATTTCTGCTCAACGGAATTTAAAATAAATCATCAAAAAATTATGGTATTATACAGTTGGCTGAGCGTAAAGAAGAACTACATAGGAAAGTTATCCTGATGGCTAACCTTGGACGGAGAGATGAACTGATGGAAGTTGCTTACATAATTAACGAATGGAACTGGTCAGTATCTGGGGGGCCTGGATTTTTTCATGTGGATAGGCCTCTCTTATCGGGAGTAAACCATTATGGCTTCCTTCACTGTATTCGTTAGAAGGAATATGCAATTAGTTTTTAAATTAAACTATATCAAGTCTTTTGTATAGGTTGTATCCAGCCTTATGACCTATGTGACCATCATTTTTCAACTCAACGTGGTCGATGATCTTAAGCAGCTTCCTGACTTCATGAATTCATGGAATTCAACTTCGACTGCGAGCTATAATGATACGGATTTGGAAATGTTTTAAAGAACATAACCTTGAATTATGGTAGTAAATGTGCATAGAGTTATGATTTCGGTAATTATTCTAATTATTAGTTTATTGAAAATAAAAATGAGCTGCGTAAAGTTTATATTTTATTTTGTGCTAATTAAATAAACGCAACGTGAGTTAGTTTATTTCCAAAAAGGCAATGCAAAAGAAATAAAATAAAAATTTAAAAGCTCAACATCGTTTAAGTAAACATTACTTTTTCTTTAACAATTTTGCTCCTGATACGTTGCTTATTAGCAAGTTTCCAACCAGAAATATAACAGATAGTGCAAAACAAATATTAAGAGCTTGATTAATCACAACCGAGTGGGCCACTGGACTTAGGTGGTTAGTAAAAGTCAAGGTGAAACAAATTAAATTTCGTATAATTTCTGAATAACCTCCAATTGTTCTATTTTCTAACATCCAACCAATACTTGTTAGCGACCAGAGAATAGCACATACACAGGTTATCGCAGTGGCTTGGCTGAGCTCCTGTAAATATAAAAAAGCGTGACCGTTAAACAAGCTCGTTCAGTTTGCACAAAGTACGTTATCACCGTGTACGGCGACACAACTTTATTACTGGGAAAACTTACTTTAGACTGTTCTGCCACAAGATTAAAGCACAGAAGAACGAGAACAAAATGTACAAGCACATAAATGTTTTGCCATGGTGGAATATGAACATCGTACTTGTTCCTTGTTGGTATCTAAAACATTTATTCAATTGAAATTGATACTTTGACTTTTAGAAAGATCACGGCATGCATTTATTGCTTTGTCATCTCATAATACTTCAGGAACTTCCTCTAGATTTCCTAATCTCGGTTTTCCTGGTCCCCAGCCAGGTCCTTTCAGCCATACTGCAGCCTTTTCTTCAGCCGAACTATACTCCTTAGTTCGGTTCCATAGTTTGGCCAAGTAGAAGAACTAAAGTTTTCATTGCATTTAAAATATATGACATTGAAGTCTAAATCATCTTTACAATGCTTCATGATTTGATAAAAAGAAGAACTCATTAAAAGTCTTTTAGCATGAAAGTATAAAATCCCAACGGGTAGCACTATGCATATTTGTGTATCAAGCCAAGTGACAATCTAATCTTGACAGAAACAAGCATCCGATTAAGTTGAATAGTTCAACTGGACATGATAATAGCATGTGAGGGTTACTGGTACTGCTGTCAAATTATTTTTTTAATTATTGATTTCAACAAATCAATCCAACAAATCACATCAGCAGCAATTATATGCACAAATTACAACGAGTCAAATTTGATTAGCATTGAAGCATTAATATTTATTTGATTGGCTACAAACCCTCAGCTGAATGGCTTACTAGGCCTGAGTATTATAATGCAGATATCAATAATAATTGTTGCAACAATTACAGGAATAATTTTTCTAAGTGTTGTTTCTCTAATCCTACTAGTTGTATGGGAGGCAACAAAAAGCGATTCAGACGATACTAGTAGTAGCTATGCATCATCTAATTGTGAAAATCATAATAATATTAGACCCTCAGGGTCAGGAACTGAAGACGATGTACCAGACCGTGAAAATAGTATCGCTTGGAAATACCTTGCTACCGACAGGAGATCTTTGACTGAACTATACAGTAGTTATACTGAAGGGAGCAATGCCATATTTTCTCTGGCTATGTCAGTGATTGAAGAAAAGAAACGGTCAACTTCAATAGTTTAAAGAGACGATATAAATTGTGCTTGTACTCAGTCATTGATGACGTGCCTTTGACATTAAGTAAACCCCAAAGGAAACACCAAAACATACCTGGCCATAGAAAGGATTAAAGGACTTAAACTCCTCGACTAAGCCATAAACTATTTTTTCACCAGGTTTCTCCTCTTGGAAAGTTCCAAACATCCTATCCCAAATTATCAGCACCCCGGCATAGTTTTTATCCAGGCAATAACGATTACTTCCTGAAAATGGAATGTTAATATTATATTGGGTATACAAAGAGGGATACGACACAGTTAAAAGGACGATAAAGGATAGAAAATGTGTTTAACTTATAATGAACTGACCATGATGAATTCTATGATGTTTTGGAGTATTTAAAACGTACTCCAATGGTCCGAGAAAATCTATTACTTCCGTATGGATCCAAAATTGGAATAGCAAATTGAACTGTTGGTGGATAAGGAACATTGGTGGAGGTACAAAAAAGGCCATCGGGAGATAGAAAATCCAAGCAACCAGACCTTGAAGGCCGGACTGTCGTAATGCCGTCGTGAGGTTATACTCTTCAGAACTGTGGTGAACTTGATGCTGAGCCCACATAAAGTTTATCTCTGGATCAAATACATTCTTTATTAAATTCTACACAGCGCTTCGTCCTTAAATAAAAAATCTACCGTCAGTTTAAAAAAAAAATACTAGCTAACCATGGGCTGCTCTATGCAGCCAATAATATCCACAGTCTGTTACAATAGCAGCAGTATACCATGTTACCGCAGAGTTCCAAGGTAAATCATAGATCCTCCAATTATTGTAAATTTTTACGTATAGATACGTTTCAATACCTCTGACCAATATCCTACGTAAATTATCCATAAATAATAAAAGCTCAGTAGCTATACATTTAAATTATTCACTGTGTTGTATTTTCGCTGTTATAACTGATTAAACTCTCACTGTCCGCATCCAAGATACATTCCATTCGACAAAGATGTAATACCGTCATTTAGTCGGATTTTTGGCTTGTTGCGAATGGTCAGGATAACATTTTCCAGAAGTAAAAATGTTATGAAGTATGGAATAGCCTGAAAATGCGAATATCTTTAAGTCAATCCATCTGCAAACATCAACATTAGCTTATAGCAGAGGGGATCGGGAACGTTCAATCGGTCCTACTGGTCCAATTGGTTCAATTACCTACCTGCGTGACAAAGTCAGGTACATCTTCCAAATCTTTGTAGGATGTCTCCTCTGGATTAATTATGTAGAAAAGCCTTCCAATTCCTTTAATTAAGTCCATAATACTGAAGTTGAACTAACAAACTAAATTACGCTAAACATACTCTATGCACTGTTGACTGTATATGTATTTGAGTGTGGAGACTAACAAGGTTATCCAGAGATTTCAGTATACTACTGAAAGAAAGATATCAATTTATTATAAAAGATAGCCAATGTTCAGCAAGTAGCATAAGAGTATCAAAAATGTTTTTGTTATAGTTGACAACTTGTGATACTTCTACTTAAATCAAATCACTATTAGGTTTGCATAATAAAAGCAGTACATTATTAATTTTACTTTAATCTAATCTATGGCTGTGTAACTTGTGAACTTATTCTTTACAGTAGTACGGTTATTCATGATACAGAAAGTAATATAAAACGGAAGATATATTGATGATTGGCATTTTTTGCATGCATCAAAGTGACTTGAAATTAAAGTTTCCATCGTAAAAAATTATGCTTGGATTATTTTATTTAATGTAAAATAATAGTATTACAATCACTTTTTTTGCTACCTATAACTCTCAGTCTTAAATCATCACAAATTTGATTCACGCTTATGATTAGTACATAGATCTCATTTTCTAAAGAAATCTTCACTAAGGTTAACTTTAAACGGTGTATCGTTGTACTTTCATTAGATTGCCACCAGCCACCATTCCAAGTCTTACATTTTTTACCCCAAACTAAACGATTCGCCTACTTGGACAATAATCCCTCATACGACAGCAACAGTAGCAGGTTGGCGTTCTACTTAGGACAAAAGAATGCCTCGTTGCCTCTGAGGAGGCTTTTACATTTGGATCTCGATCTTCACAAAAGGAACAGTGAAAAATCCCTCGGCATTTGCAGATAAGTGATCCAATGATCTTTATAGGGGTGCGCTTCTTTGGAGAGAAAATTTCCGTTTTAGATTGAACCGTTAAGTATTTTGACATTAAAGTGTTGTTAATTTCATCTTTGGAAAGTAAACCCGAGATCGCTGGACCGTTTACAAATTCTTTAGAATCCATTGAAGGAAATCTAATTTTTCTGATAGCATCATCTCCAACAACAGATCTTAAATTGTCCTGGGTAGGTGGTAAATTTTGTCGTTGGCATTCAGCATCGGCCCAGCTAAATCAATACTATTTTTTGGAATAACTTTCTAGCTAACGTGCTTGGGATGGCTTTTGGACTTAAAGGTTACCGTAAAACTGCTTCATATAGCTTTATTTCAGAAATCAACAGGGTCTCCCTTTCTAAAATTTTGCTGAGTAATGATCGGTCTATCGACAAGAATCCGCCTGTTAATACAACTCTGTCTGTGTCCATATCAAAGCATCCCCAGCATTTAGATTCTAAATAGACATCATCAAACAGAATAGACGACTCTAAAATTGTGAGAACTGTGTCCAGAGTTATGGAATCCCTCAAATAGCGGAGCAACGTTGTTTGAAGGCTTTCAATAACATAT
This sequence comes from Hydroisotoma schaefferi, assembly GCA_034682405.1. Taxonomy (NCBI): domain Eukaryota; kingdom Metazoa; phylum Arthropoda; class Collembola; order Entomobryomorpha; family Isotomidae; genus Hydroisotoma; species Hydroisotoma schaefferi. The sequence continues at coordinate 1,870 of JAQFZX010001790.1, read as the reverse complement.
TTCTTGGCAGTATAGAGGAGTTTGATGCAATCTTGGATGGGTATGTACTTTGGGAGGTGGTTTGTGTACAGGTACTAAAATAAGGACTAGGTTAACTGAGTTTACAGGCAAATTGTTGGTGATAATTTATTATGATATACCTCAATTACACTACTCATTATATCCGGTTCGATATCTTCTATTTTAATCTGACAAGGTGACCCCGAGTCCCCTGTCCAACCCTGGCCAAACAGCATTACTTCGAAGACGGGACTTGATATAGCTAACACAAGCTTGTGGGCATGAATTTCTTGGGCATGCATTTCAAATAGGAAAGTAACGTCGGTGTGAAATCCTCTCTCGCGAGCTTTGGCTAAAATGTTTGTAATTTAAATGTTGAAAATATAGTCTTCGAATGATAGCTCTAGTATTACTACAATTTTTAATCAAATTTTTCGATGTAACTTAATAAACTAATGACCAGTGCAGTGATAGACCATAGTTAGTTATTGTAATAGAACTGCCTAGACTTTAAAATAAACAGAAATGTAATAAAATATGTCTGCTGACCTAAGCGTATGCAAGCATCATCAACCAGACGAGTCATTAGGCTCATAGTTGCTTTCTCTGAAGTTTTTTCCTGAATGCCGCAAGGTATTTTGACTTTTCTTTTAATTTTATTTAAAATAGTGGAAAGTTTTGAAGATTTATTCTTGATATTGTTTTAGACATGGGGTTTTGATGAAAATGGGATAAAATTCGTCCTGTGGGCGTCCCTCCCTTTATTTCTCCCTTTGTAACGTTACCTGGGTATGGAGAACGTTCCTATGGCTTCAATGTTTTTTACATACGATCTCCGTGGTACTTCATACTTTTATTTTTTAAAGTCGAAATTACTATTATAGCGTCAAATTGTTTTTACCGACGATCTTTCAACTTTCTTGCAACGTATGAATTTTTTTACACAAGCCTTGATATAATTCAAGGACAAAGTAGCGACGGACTACCTTACACTTCAAGGGATCATCTCAATCCATCAAATTCAAAGGAAAATTGTGTCGGCTAACCAAGCCCAAGCTTCTCGATTAGCGTTGGACCGGCTAGAGATTTGAAAGTTGAGGCGAGATTTTATAGATTTTATGAGAAATTACATGCATGGCAACTCACTACAGTATCACAGAAAGACTGGTCAACATTCATTTTGCAATTTAGATTTCAAGCACAATAAAGCTCAACTACAAACATAGGGGGATACAGTAGAAGTTGCAGTCAAGTGACAGAGCCTTAATCGTTTACGAAAATTATAACTCCAACGCAATTGACCTAAAAATGGTAACGATAACACAAACCGCAGGTTTACTCGAACTGTTGGAGTTGTCCATATCAGCGGAGGATGTTGGAACGGTCAACTTCAATATACTCCGACTTCTACTACAGGACATGATAGAACGACTAATTAAAATCGACCCCAGACCCGTGAAACTTACCCCTGAACAAATTGAACAAATAAACAAATTGACTCCTGAAGGAAAGGAAGTTGAAGAGGAAATTAAGAAACTAGCTGCAAAGAGCATGAAGCAACTAGCTGCAAAGAAGAAGCCAGCTCCAACGAGCTTGAAGAAACTTACCCCTGAGCAAGTAAAAAAAATGACTCCTGAAGAAGTTGAAAAATTAGTTCAGGAGGAAAAAGAAACCGCATCCACGGAGGAAGAGGAAATTAAGAAACTGGCTCAAAAGAGCATGAAGAAACGTACCCCTGAGCAAGTAAAAAAATTGACTCCTGAAGAAGTTGAAAAATCAGTTCAGGAGGAAAAAGAAACCCCATCCACGGAGGAAGAGGAAATTAAGAAACTAGCTCTAAAGAGCATGAAGAAACTAGCTCCAAAGAGTA
>JAQFZX010001789.1:0-25238 GCA_034682405.1 Hydroisotoma schaefferi | reverse complement strand
TGGCCCGAACCCCATGGGGAATTATACCGGGGGGGGAATTATTTCGGGGGGGGAATTAAATCGGGAAATACGGTAATGCTAAATCATTTTACCCTAACCCTGCTTCTTTACTTTTTACCTCATAAGCCAATTAGAGATTACGTTACTTTTATGATGAATATTGGGAGATAAATAAGTTAATCTACTCGACCCTAAAAGTGCTCTCCGACTCGGCGTCCAAAGAATAAATCTGCTCCGACAGATTAATTAATTAGATGTACCACTATCAAATTACTTTAAAGTATACGCATTATCACGTTATCAAATTAAATTGTTATACCAAGCCAGCCGTTTTACGATCTTTAATTCAACCAATAGGGAACTGGCAGTCCTTCAATTAAACGGATACTCGTTTCGTTAATTTCAAGATGAAATTCTATGAGTTATGAATTCAGTCTTAAAAGGATAGTATTATTAATAGTGACTCATCCCTGTAATGCTATCACTGCTCTTTCAAAGATGAGTATACGTTACATAAAATATAAAACAACCGACTAGACTGGGAGTTCGGCCATCTATTAATTCGCAAGTGTCCCTGTAAATGCATCCCGTCCCGTCAGACAGTTACCATTTCGCAGAGGTAGTATGTTTTCCAGCAGTCCTTTCGCGTGCTAAAGTAAGGTTAGGTATGGGTCGGTAGCGACCGGTCGACAAGTCATGTCAGAGCGAGATGGGAGAAACTTTTCTCATGTCATAAGCAAATATTGTCATTTCAGAGCTTTTATTGGACAATTTCTATTCGAGAAGTTGTCTTGGCTTATGGAAAAAGCAAATGAACTGAAGATACTTTCCACGAACGTTATAATACATAGCCTCCACCCGTCTGCTTTGCTTGACTCTGCGTGCCTAAACACAAACCACTGATTACAAAGTAAAAAGTGGTGGCTGCTCCGGTTGTGATCGTTTGTTCAACTAGCCTTTTTCTGAAAGGCTTTTACCTCAAACCAGTATCATGGAGAAGCACTTTACTTCCGCCTATGCAATTTAAGAATTTAGATTGAATGGAGTGGAAAATGCTAATATTGAATTCCAGGATATAATATCATCAAACGTGACATAGGTACATTTTATGAAGATTGGGTAGCCGATTCAAATTGATTCTTCAAAATTATGTTTAACATAGATATTACAGCTAGAACTCTTTTTATCTCACAACAACGGCTACAAAACTTTCAGTTTGGATTTTTGTTGTTTCAATTTTTTATACTAGCTCCTATGAAAAACTTAGTACTAATCTTGTGTTAGTTGACTGGAAACTGAATGGATTGCCTATCGTGTAGTGCTATATATCTGTTGTATGTATTTACTAAGCAGGCGGATAACCCAATATTCCAAAAATCAAATCCGGGTTTAATGTATGTTTTGTGCCAAGGCTTATTTGGACGACCACTGAGTTAATACTTTCCTGGTAGTACTAGTACAGCTTGATTGAGTTTTTCTAGCTTTGAAGTTATGAAACTCCTTAATCATTTAACAAAACTCTGGCTACGTAATTTAATTGTGCAAATTCTTCAAATGAATGTGTCAGTGTCGCAGCCCGATTGAAAAGTTAGAAGTTGAAAAATCGTACTTCCGCATGCTATCAGGTCTTAAAATGTACTTTGTTGATAAAATACCGTAGAATTAATCATCTTTAGAGTTTAAGCAAGATTTAAAATAAATGTACAACTTTCTAATTATAATGTTTGGTGCCTTAGCTTGAGTGATTAGACAAGAGAACTATGATTCATACTATAGCAATCTTTTTTAATCTTTTTTATCCCGATTGCATGGAACTGAAGGATATTTTCACTGGAACTTCATTACAGCTAAATAACTTTTGAGGCAGCTTTGCTAATCGAAGCTCCCATATCATAAACGCAGTTGCTAACATTTTACTTTCTTGCGTATACCTATCTACTTTTACTTACCATATTATTAAATAGTTCCATTTCCTCATACTACTCCCCGCAGGATTTATGTCATCCTTTAGAAAGGTTAGCAAAACTTTATGAATAAGAAAAACAATAAGCTTTATCAAACACAGGAGTTCAAAACATTGCACGATAACCAAAAGCAGGCTAGATAAATGAGTACATGGCTTCTTCAACGAAACATATCTTTCAAATTACTTGTTATTTGGTTTGAAATACTCCAAGTTGAAGTACTACACAAAGCCAAAGCCCGGCTTCAAATATGGCGTCTTGTTTTATTACCGTCTTTAAAACTACTATGAAGCAAAAGCATCTTTATTGCTGGTCGTAGTGAGTAAAAATTACACGTCTGCTTCGAAACTCTTATTCCAGCTTTACCTTTAACCTGGCTGTCTGGTGGTCTTGTACACTTTTTATTAATCATAATATATTATAGCATAAAACAAGTGTATAAAGGACGTAAATGATGTGAAGCGGAGAAAGCATTCAGGGATTTTTATATTAAAGTCACGACGTATGGGATAAACTACGTGGTACTTTCTCCGTTTTGAACCTCCAAAACAAAGAACAAATATCAACTAACCAGCTTTAAGATTCGCTGTTATCCTTTCGGTTATGCATGCGTTTAGATTTTTAGGAAACTAGGTCGCGTGTGATGTGGGTAGGGGCCGAAGAATATTTCGCTTTATGGATGTTTATTTGTAATACAACTTGAAATTTAATATAATTTTTGCTATGCTAAGCGTATTTGTTATGGAAGGAATTGTGATTATGTCTCTAGAATGTGACACTTTAAGTAGGTTTTGTGTAGTTGGGTAAATAAGCATAATAATTGCATTTTCTGCTGTATATATTTTGTCTAAACAGGTTAGCCTAATTGGTTGAACTTAAATTAGTACTCAGGATATGGTAGGTTAACGTGACTTTATTAAATTTGTCTAATATATGTACATTCGCGTAAGGTTCGAGTTCGAACTTCGAAGATGATTTCCTCTTAGTCCGATTAGAAAAACAAGGTTCTGTATATACCATGCTCGTCTTTAGTAAAGTTTCCAGCCTTGCCTTGTCCTAATGAAAATAATATTATCGGTATTGTTGAAATATGGATAGTGAAGGATATATACAACGATGACAATGAAAATTGCTGAATCCTAATCTTGTTAGAGTAATTGGATTTACATCAGAAAGAAAATTTGCTACCCTGGAAAAGGATGAGATTTGCGTACATTGTGCAAATTGTGCTTTCTATTTCAATTGAAATCCGAATCAAATTGAAGTAAGACTTCTTAGAATTTTATAATAAGTATGATTGTCCATTGCTGAAGTTTATTTTCAGTTACAGACCTATATGGAGTACGGTTGGGTAGATGGTATTGAAAAGAAATAAAACAGATTTGTATACACTTTTTGTCTACAGTGCTACTGATTTTATTCTTTAATTAAAGCTTGGAGTTAATGGTCTGAACTTTTATAACCTTTGATAGACAATACGAACGTGTAACATAATCTTTTATTATCTACTAAAAATTAATCAGTTAAACTGCAAACACAGTTTAAAATCACGAAAGATGTCTGCATCTCTCTAAAAAAATAAAGGAATGCTACTATCAGCTATCAAAAATATGTCTTCCGCTCCGATTAACCCAAAATGATCGTGGGTTGGGAAACTGGCCAAGACATATGGTGTTGAACTCATCTGGAAAGATCCCTTCGGCCGTACTTAATTCTTAGGAATGGTGCAGAATAGCAGAGAAAAGTTAGTTTTACAAACCTCTTCGCCCTTCATACCCTTATTATTACTATCATTCATATCAAATCGGTCAAGCAAGGAGAAAGCTACACAAAAGATCGAATGTGGAAGTTTTGTTTTCTTGAGCTAGAAAAGTCAGCAAGTTGTGCTTTCCCGTATTATGTATGAGTACATGTTAGTGCTGAGTCTAGTGATAATTTGATTTGGTTCTATAATTCTAACGTTCAAATTTCATACAAAACACATTCTCTGCTCTTATCATCTCATGTTCACAACGCCTAAAATAATCATAGGTCTTGCACAATGGTAACATCAAATAAATTATAACAAAACATACTAGGTAAGTGTGGCTGTGCCTATACACATCATTGAAAACCAATAGCAGATTGCAAAATATTTTTTTTAACTTTGACTAATGACCACTTTCCAAAGAAACTTCGGCAGTAAAATAAAGTTAGGTTAAGGGACGCGATTTTGCTCAAGACAAAGGACGTGTCCTAATACTATTTTCATAAATAAATCTAAAAATACTAAGTAAATACATTATATCTAGAGGCAAGTGAGAAGTAATTAAAACACGAAGAAGACACTTTTTCACATATCTGCAGTACTTCAGTACTATAACCTAAAAGTAAAAGTAGTTCCTTTATAAATTATAACAGACATAAGAAGTTGGGATTGGGAATGAGACAGAAAGAGTAAACAACTTCCGAACCCTTTGCACATAAAGATAGGAATGTAGTAGTAGTGGACCGCTGTGGGCATATTGATTCTTAGAAAGTTTATTCTCCAACCAAACCTCCTACAGAAACTAGAGCAACTATTGCTCCTTCTTGAGATGAAAGCTCCTATGTGAACGTTTGTTTGGTTGGAGTTCCGGATGAGATTTGTAAAAATCCAACTAAATACACTTGAAAATTACAAATGTTTACTTTTAAGTAAGATAAACTCAGTCTGAGTCTCATGGCTGAGCCTTCCCAACTACCCATGTCTTTACCAAAAGTGCCTTCAACCTGCATTTGTACCAGATTTCAATCAGTCTCTTCCATTTAAGTAAATAGAGACTAAAGCAAACTACAAACTTCACATAGAATATACCATACCTATCATAAACTTCTTGAGAGACGATAAGAAATCAGTTTATTTTGTATGTTCCGTCCGCTACAAAAAAAATCATCCTTGTTTATAAAATGTGGGCGTGTGCACCCTACTGACTCCAAGCTATTGACTTACTTAGCTACAACAGCATACATTATTATTATTACCTAGGTGGAAAAAGTTATAAGTTACACCATGAAAACTAAGACAGATGAAATGAAATCACTTGGTAGTTCAAAAGGTTGGGCTCCTTGGAGAGAGAGATCAGTCATCGTCATCGTCTTTGTCCCATCAGGAGCAGGAGGATGTCAAGAACGTGTTGACTGAGATCAGACCTGACTAAGATTGGGATGTGATCAAGACCTCCTGATTTTTCCACTGTCCCGTGGGAATTGACATGATGGCTTTGGATGAAACATGGAGAGCTAGATAGATGCGTGATGAAAAGGCTGGGGAAAGTCCTCTTTTCCTCTTTAATCAACTGTACTTGTACTTTAGAAAAGGGTAATATACATATGTACTGAAATCCTGAGATTCTTTATAAAACTAACCCTAGTCTACCGTATTGCATGCGTCTTCCTTCCGCTTATACAATTCCATACTTGTAGCTTCAGTTTAGTACTGCCACTGTCAAGCTGAAGTTTCTAGGTGCATGCATGGTCTTTCAGCACGTTGTAAACTGGGTTGGGTCCTTAGTTAATCTTGACGTTTCATCAGTAAATGAGAACCCGTCATCACTTGGGAGAACTTCAAAAGAGGACGGAGCCCAACCCACACTCTCGTCAAGTCCTTTTCTGGAGAAAAAGTTCGGTCCTCTGTCTCCGGAAAATACTTTATATAACATTACAAAAGAGACAGTATGTCTCTGATGCTCTTCTGTCTGGATTCCAGGAGTTCAAAGTCCGTCTATTTTTTTTTATAGGAAAGTCCCCTTTCTTTCAGAACTGTTTCTGGTTTCCCTATTTAGCTCCGATACGGATGACTGAAGGAGTCCCCCTTATCCAAGGAGATGACTAGAAAGTTTAAATACTTTGTCGTTTCCCTATTTTACTTCTTCATAGATCGGCTTGCTTGGTAGTGGTTGTGTTGGGATTGGGATCATTAGATTATTTATGATTTATCCTATTTTTGTTCTTGGAAGACAAGGGAGGGGGTTGTATTTTAAAGTGATGCTTGCCTTAGTGAAGGCATGGATTTCTCGTACCTTCTTCGGACGTGGTTGCTCGTATTATTTATGCAGTACTAAGAAGGATTATTAAGTTGAAGAATTTTAAGATGCTCTACTTTTCATATTGTTGGGTTTTTAAGATGTGTACACAATAGATAAGGAATGCATATACTCATTGTAGAATGCAGTGTTAGATATTAATGCCATTATTTATGATAAGTTAATCTTTACTTGGATGAAATAAATAATAACTAAAGTTTGGCATAAATAAATAACCAAAAAATTATTTCGAAACCACTACTAGCTCAAATAAGCATGAATCAACTAGAACAAATGCCAACCTTGGGGTAGCGTTTATCATCCTTTCCCTCTATCGCCTCCTTAATGAATGGGCATAAGATACTGGTTTATTTATTGTCCTGAAGATATTAGTTAAGAAAGTCATGATAAGTATGAGTAGCAGTTTGCGATGGCATTTCCACTTTACTTTGTTACCTTTGTTAGCTTGCTCTTTATAATACCACCTAAAACAAAATCAGAATATAAGTCAAAGTCTAAGGAAAGATAAGCAAATGAGTATACAAATGAGGCATGAATATTTGTGAGCATTAGGAAAGCAATGTACCATGTCAGGCTTTAACTTGCAGACCTCAAGCAAGAACTGAAAAAGCACTCTCTTTAATTTAATTCATAAGCATGATGAATCATCCATTCCAGAACCTTTTGAACTATCTCCCAGCATAAAGGTAAGGTACGATAGTGTAGCACGAAAAGGTACTTTATATTTAAAACACAGTTCTTCTACCGTTTCATTCAACTCAACTTGGCTTGGTTTGCTGAGGAGGAAACACTTTCGTACCCGTTTAAGAGTTTCCGAAAAACGTATACCCTTTCCAGCCTTATAAGACCGGTTGAAACGGGTTGTAGCCGTAACCTTTAAAAAGCTCAGAGGCTCAACTGGCTTTGGATTGTACTGAAAATAAAATCGCATTAAATGCCAATGCTCTGATTCACCAGCTAAAGTGTGGAGTAACAATGAGGTCAGTTTTATATCAACTTATTGGAAAATAGTCGGACTCTGAAAGCCCAACTGACAAAAATAGTAAATCCACAGAAAGCTTTCAAAGTCCGACTAACAGTAATATGATAACCACCCAAGGTTTGACAATGTCGTCTATGAAGTAGAATCAATGGAAGCCATTATTGCTAATCAGTAAGATAAGCAGGTCTTGGGATCGGAAGGATGGAAATTCATAGACGAATGGAAGAGGTTTAGTATTAAAATTAGAATAAACATGGATGGGAAAGATATGGTGATGAGAAAGGCCAAGAAACGCATAGCTGTCGATGAATCTCTTTACGACTTCACTGTAAATGATTTATCTTTTTATTATTGGATATAAGTAATATACATTTGTTCTAACTTAATTCCAAAATGAAACTGATTCAACATTAGAAAGAGGAGTTGAGCGTCATTGTGAGTTGGAGGTACGATGAAAACGAGGATAAATATGAGACTCCGAAGAACAAGTCTTTCGGTCATTTTAAGCCCGATACTAATGACAGCAGTAGTGATACTCCATACTTATCTGATGATGATGATAATGGTGATAGTAGTAGTCTACAAACTGATGAAACATCTCAAATGGAAGATGACAAATATCCAGAGATAGAACGCCCTCGGTCCTCCAGCTTGATGGTAATTTCCATAGATTTCGTTTGTCTAGATTATGCATGAAGAGGTGTGGTAGAATGCAATGAATGTAGCCGAATCAATTAAAATATATGTTTGTATTAAAGGAGTCGTTTGGATATGAAGAAAGTCCAGGGTTCAAGGCTTTCCAACCGCATGTAAGAGTTACGATGCCGGGTTCCTCTTCATCTAGTTCTATTCAGAATGAAAGTATGAGCTACACGGATTCCCCTCTACCCAAGAAAAGGTTGATAAGACCAGATCCTGCCTTAATGAATTTTAGCGATTCCAGCCAGGAGGAAAGCCCCATCCGGTCTTCCCCTTTTCTTAATAAGATACGTGGGAAAGTAGCATCATTTAGCAGGTTTATTCCATTCCAACGTTCAGAGCTCCGACTCTAATTAATGGCCTAATTGTTATATTATAAGATGTAAGTTGATCTCGTGTCATAAATAATAGCAATTTTTTTTGTACTTCTGTGATAAATGTTTGCATACAAGGAGACAATAAAATGACGAAAAATATTAAGTTTAGATAAAAATCAGTACACTTTTATTGATTTGAAAAGTTCTTAAATGTAAAATTGTAAAAAATACAAGAATTCTGTAAGAGGTCAGTGGAATATTTAGTTTCGAATAACTTTTTCCACATTTCTGGTAATCATTTTCACAAGAATCACAAAGTTAACCGTACTTTTCAATACAGTGTGCAGGCAGGTTTTTTTACGTTGTTGCAAAAAGATACAAAAGACCTTTGGCAAACTGCACTATTTCCGATCCTCCCAACTTTGATTGTCCATAAACTCGATCAACAAAAGTTATTGGAACTTCTCCAATTGTAAAATTGAACTGCCTGGCCCGAATGATCATTTCCATTTGGAATACATAGCCTTTAGACACACAATGTGTGACAAGCTCTTGGAGTACGTCTTTCCGGTACAGTCTGTCAAAAGTTAATTTCAAGGTTAGAAACCACAAATAATTACAGTCACACAGTTTAATAGTATAAGAAACTAAATAAGCACCTGAAACTTCCTGTCAAGTCTGACACTCCAGGTTGAAGCAGAATTTGCGTCAAATAATTAGCAGCTCTGGATACAAATTTTCTAAACAAATCCCACCCATAAACACCCCCATCACCTTCATATCTTGTCCCCGTAACGATGTCTAACTGGTCCTTTTGCTGAAGAGCAATAAACTTGGGAATGAACTTGGGCTGCATGGGAATATTCAACAAAACAAACATTTAATTCCCTTTACATACAGTTAGCTAGGCTAAAAATAAATAATATAAAACCCCAACTCATTTACATGATGAGATAAGTCTGCATCCATAATTATAACGAAATTCCCTGTCGCAAACTTCATTCCATGAATATAAGCCGTCCCCAAACCTAACTTGGAAGCTCTCGGTTTCAAAACCTAGAATTGCAGAGCATGTACAACGTTAAAAGTTATAACATAAACAGTAGGAGTACACGTGCTATCTGAAATGTGATCCAGACAAAAATCCAACTAACAATTTTTTCGGGTCCATATATTCTCTGCAATTCTTCGGCAACTTCCAAAGTTCCGTCTGGACTTCCATCGTCAATTATTATGATTTCGTAGTCAATATTTCTGAAAATTATAAAACAGAAAACAGATTCATCTTCAATTTCTACCTAAAAATTGTAAAAATACGTGCATAATAATATATAACTTTTAAAAATGAAACTGTATTTTTCTGACTAAAAAACCGTACTCGAGATAGTTGACAATGAGCCAAACAATTACAGGAAGGTTTTCTCTCTCGTTGTACGTCGGAAGGAGAATAGAATACTTGTCTTTCGATTTCACCATTTCTTACACTTTAGTTTTTTGGAATTTCAAATTTCAATAAAATTAAGGTTTTTTTATCCTTAAAAACATGAAAGATTGCGTGTTTTGGAAGTAACTTTTTGTTTGTTAGGACAGAAAGGACTCAAGACAAGAAACGAGGACGTGGAAATTGGGGTTTTGTGGACTAAAAGCCAGCGGTCCTTAATCCACTTTCTATGACCAGTTTTTGAGACTTTTGCAATTTCGAAATATAATAATTATGAAACTATTTGATGTAATAATAAGGAGGAAAAGTATCTCTCAACTGTCCATACTCCCATTTTTTATATAATTACACTGACACCCCTCCCTATCCTGTCACATTTTTGTCCCTCTAGAAAATACTCCTTGCGGAGCTAGAGATGCCAGTATTATTGTACTTTTTACATCATGTTTCCGATATAAATTGTGTCGTTTTATTTGTTTTTTGTGCATTAAGGATAAACAAGCACCAACTGAAGATAAAATGGAATTAATGTTTACATCTATTTTTGTACATTTACATGATGGTAGCGGGTTGTCGAACGGAGCTAGATATGACTTTGTGCGGAAGTACTTGTCCTCCATTAATATAAACTTCATCATTGACGATAACATCTTCCCCTAGAACGGTCCCATTCTCCATCCGAACCCATTGGCCGATATGACAGTTCCATCCTACAATGCATGAGTCTATCCAGGAATGGGAGCGGATGCGGGAGCCCCGCAGAATTGTACATCGTTTAATACAAACCCCGTCTTCTATCACTACATCCGGTCCGATGGTCACGTTGGGTCCAATTCGGCAGTTACTACCTATTTTAGCTGTTGGATCCTACCCAGGGAAAGGGAAACCCATTTTGTAGTAGGTTAATCAACGTTTGGAAAAAGTTAGGGTGAAGCGTACCGCGTACCACAAGTACATTTCCAACGATTCCTTCAGCTGCATAAAGCTTGGCTCCCTTTTGCTTGAGAGATTGAAGGTAAAGGCACATTCCGGTGAGCAAGTCTTTAGGCTGATCAATGTCCATCCAATAACCCTGAAGCTCAAACGCCAATAAATTATCTTCACTTGCCATAACTGGAAATATTTCCTTCTCGATACTTGTCGGCTTCACCTGCAATTTATAAAGAAATCTCAGTAATTTTCTTCAATAAAATACCTTTACAGTAAGGGTTCCCTTTCCCTACATCGATCCGCTGGAGGATGGAAGGATTGAAAATATATAATCCGGCGTTGATTTTGTTCGAGATGAATGCTTGCGGTTTTTCAACAAATCGTTCAATCCTGCCTCGCTCGTCCGAAACGACCACTCCATACTTTGACGGCTCTTCAACTCTCGTCACCTGATAAATAACCTCAAATAAATCCCTCTACTTCCAACGAACTATTAGTGGAGATGTACATACAACAATGGTCCCCTCTTTGCCATGATGCTTGTGGAACTTGACCATATCTCGGAAAGGAAACTCACAAGTTATGTCAGAATTGAGGACAAAAAAGGGTTCGTCATCTTCTAATAAAATGTCCCTAGCGAGGGCCAAAGGTCCAGCTGTCCCTAGCGGCTCCGTTTCATGTGAAAAAATTAGCTTGATCCCCACCTAGCAAACATACTATCCATTTACATATAAACTTGATCATAATATTAAATCAAGGGATGTCTGTCTACCTTTTCGGCATAGGAACTGAGCTCCTTTTCCATTTCCTGTGCCCTGTAGGACACTGCTAGGATAACTTGCGTCACACCAGCTTCCACCAAGGCATCTAACTAAAATATTAGTAAAACCACGGGTTATAAAATGTTCAGTCAGTAGTGAGTTAGTTTTAAAGTAAGGAAGGACTTGCTTGATGAATGAGGATGGGTTTGTTTGCAAACTCTATAAGAGGTTTAGGTCGGAAGAGGGTCAGAGGTCGGAGTCGGGTCCCATATCCCCCAACCAATATTAGCGCCTTCATTTTACCAACCGACGACGACTCTAAAAGAAACAGTAAATTAATTTACCTTCCAATTTTAATTTACAAAACACATTCGAAAAACTCCACAAATAGCCCACCGCAGAAACAAGTTTTTAAATGTAAAAACTTCCCAGTGCAGCTATCAGAGCCCTTCCCACGCACGTTAAAAATGTGTAACATGAAAGGTTGGGTATTGAAATTTTAACGAGAAAGCGATAGAGTTTATTAACATTATGAACAACTACAATATCTTGATCCCCGAAAAAATGTAAAACGTCTTTTAAAACTACCTGAGCCCTTCATCCTGCTGTCTCAATAGGTTTAATCCGGCCGGATGCACAAGCATTGGACGCTAATGAAGAGATGTAATCTGGAAGTTGGGAAAAATAGGGAATCTGATGATAAAGTTCCACGTGTAAATCCCATCTAATGTTGGTAAACAAACCTTAAGTGGCAGATGCAGAGAAAAGACTGAAGGTTCTTGGTTCTGCTCTCTCCGTAAATTCCTGACGCCTCTCCTTCTCTTACTGTTCCAATTTAACCAATTTCCAAAACCCAAATCAATCAAAATCTGCTGCAGATAACGTTAGTTGAGCAAGGAAGTTAGGAGTCAAAAGTGTCAACAATTGGAGCACATTGGAAGACAGTTCTTGTTGGAAACAGAAGAGATGCGGGTGAAAGTGTTGGAAGTTGGAGTAGTTGGACTAAATTCCAACTGAGCTCAGTTGGAATTTAGTCCAGTCCAACTTAAGTTGGAGGGGAGGAGTAAATTTATGGCACGTGGAGAAACGGACGGATTGAGCCAAAAAATACATGATTAATTCATTTTTTTACTACTTTTTACTATCCTGAATCCTGATCCATGCTAACTTTTTACTACTCTACTCTACTCTTTTTTTAAATTCATTAGCTGAGCTGTCAACATATCTCTAACTCCCGCCTCAACAACTTCAAATCTCACTCCGCCCCTCGAAGGAATCCCTCTTTGCCCCAATAAAAAATTTTCCACGGGTTTTGCAGACAAAGGGATTATTTGGCTATGAGTACACACCATAGGGGCAACCAGCGTGGGTACCGTACAAGGGTACATTGTACCCACTAGAATTTTAGAAATGCCCTATCCTTTACATGTTAAATAGGCTCCGCCCACCTCAACCCCTCCATATCCTTTAATGTTTTTGTACCCACTGCACTGGTTCCCACTCGTGGTTGCGCAGGCCTATGCTACACAATACAGCTAGAATAAAAGTACTACTACTGCTGCTATATCGATAAGTTCGATATGTTCCATAAGGTCGATAAGTTCGATAAGGTGGTGGTAGTAGAGCATATTTATTTTCCACCCTCGACATATTGCAAAGATAACCTCTCAATTCGTTGCAGATCATGCGGCAAACAAGTAAGTTTTATGGAGACAGGGAGCCAGAAATTATGTCAATTATTTAATACGCATATATATTAAATAATTGCAAGTCCGTAGGTGACTCCGTTATATTTTTATTTACTGTAATTTACTATAACTCAAGGCGCTACAGTTAATCCTGCACCTTCTTTTATAAATGAGGGCTCTATGATTACAAGTACATATTGTATAGAACTAATGTCTTGTAAATGTCTAGGACCGTCGATCGTAATTTGGATGCCCGGTTTTCCTTTACAATGCTCCAAAGCATCATCTACATCTATTTGACTTTGTATAAAAATTAGTTTAGATATTTGTGGCATAAATATAAATTTCTTGAAAAGTTCCAGGTCAATCTTGCCTCCACGATTGTTAAGTATCAGTGTAAATTCAATCAGATTGATCAAACGGGTAGTAAAGCTCAGCAAGTCTTCCTTTGAAATCGGCCCATTCAGTACCAACTTATTGAGTGAGACGGGAAGGAACTTTAGAGAGGCCTTCTCGAAGAAATGAAACAGCTTTAAACTTTTGAGATTTTTACATTTAGATATCTCAAATAAGTCTATAGGATCCTCATTGACTGATAATATCTTTAGATCCATTTCAGTAACGACATTTCGGCTTTTCTCAGCCGCAGACATGACTGCGTCCCAAAGATCATCTAGAACGTGTAGTTTCATCCGTGTTAATTTACTTTGATGGGTCAAAAGCATGTACTCTAAGCAAAGTTTGCTCCTGCCGAAGGAGTACTCCAATTCTTCAAATTGAATCTTTGATAATTCCTTTGCAAAAGCGGATAAATTCCCAAAGCACATAAAGTCCGGCCTAGTCTTGACAATAAACTTCTTTAGATTCTCACAATTTCCACGAACTAGTTCAAAGAAAGCTGCATTTTTAACAGTTGCTTGGTTTGAAAAACCATACAGGTTAGAATGGTTCCGATGATCGGGTCTTGAGTAGGTGTCATTGATGAAAGCATCCAAGTCTTCGTCAGACCCTCGTAATTGCATGGCCAGACGGGTACTGAAGAGTCTTGTAGCAAAATCGTATTCATTTAGTCCTCCTGCGGAGTATAGAGACTCGTTATCCCCGGAAGTAGTGGTCGACCCTACTCCTGCAGACTGCGCTACCGTTAATGGCCTTCCGCTGGGAATTTCACTTAAAGTTGTACTAACTTCTGTAGCAGCAACGATGTCGGACACCCCGTTTATCGGAGTATGAAATGCGAATGGGTGTGATGAAGGATTATCCTGTAGCTCCCGATTATCAATATCCGGATCAACCTCTGCTACGCCATGCGACTCCACAGATGGATAGTTAGGGACAAGCACTCTATTTACGGCTGGGAAGCTTGGTGAAATACTGACACTGGTCATGATGTTGTGTGTCGACGTCTCTAAACTGAACCCTTCTGAAACTTCAGTAGAGTCATCTTCGCTCAAGTCTTCATCGTCATATTCATATAGTTTTGACACAGAGATAAAAATATTTTCCAGGGATTCCAATTGAGACGCTTTTAAAGCACACATTATGATCATTTCATCGCTGGTGAACGTTTCTTGATCTGGTCTTACAATAAATTGTAAAGTGTTTAATTTCGGCAATATTATGGGCTCGTTTGTTTCGATCCCGATTACTTGTTTTAGGGATGAAAACAATAGGTATTCCAGAGTTGGACAGCTATGCAAGATTTTTATCAAATTCGATGTGAGAACCTTTCCACTGATTTCTAGATGACGAACGGACTGTCCAAAGCCAACCTTTCCGGAAAATTCGTCAGTTAAGCTGCTTATGGTTACTTTGAAGGCGTTTGTACATTTGAAAAGACGGGCGTAGTTGGTGTTGGTTATCTGAAGCTCGATAGGAAATTCCTGGACGATTGTCTGGCTCCATGCCGGACTTACCAGGCGTAAGTTTTGCCTAATTTCTTGAGAAAACTGCTGGAATATCTTCTTTTGAGCCTATGAATTCATCGTTTGATATCTTATAACAAAGTTTGAGAGAAATTATACGGCGAAAGTGATATGATTGATGTTTTAAAATATAAGTTACTTTGAGTGGGATTTCACAGATAGTCGTCGGCGTCATTGTAACTGGGACCTGCATCATTGCGAAATGGGGTATGCTTTTCTTATGTGATAGGCGTCCTGTAGAAACGGTGCATATCCAAATCTTGGATGTGAGGTGAAATGCAAATTTTCTAATGCAGCTTATAATTAGACCTCCTTGACGACATTTCTGTTAGAGACCATCTTTTTTTTGTCATCCATGCATGAAACTTCAAATTAAACGTTTAGAAGGAAGTAAGTTTATTTTATTTAACAAAATATGTTAAAGATACAGAGATAAACGCTTTTTAGTTTGGGTAAAAATTTGGTTAGGTTTACATTTACATCGATTGTAAAGTTAAACCTTTCCACGGTCAATTGTTGACTGTCGACTCTGACTGTGGTGACTATGAGTTAATTGTAATGTTTATTGCTGCTGTATTGCTGTACAGTTTCCTAATTTTTATATCAGCCATATTGATACGATGATGATAATGATGAAACATAAATTGTACTCAATTTTTGCATAAGAACTAGTCAATGTATGGATGCATTGCTTTTAGGCACTATGTAAAAGCGTATCACCGTAGTAAGGTCTCGGTATTTGTATTATTGCAAGGTAACATCAGTAACAGGTAACAAGATGAACTCCTTAGTTAGTAAAATGCTTAAAAATAGATGTACCAAATTACGAGATCCTAAAAATGAAACCGATATAGGTACTTAAAGCGACTGTAACTTAAGCTAGAAACCAAAACTTTTGGGCCATTTCAACTTGAATTCTGCCATCCTTCATGTTGTTAACAAGTTTTAAAGTTTTTCTCCGACCGCATTAAAAGGTACATTTTTATTGCAATAAGGTAATTCTATCCACTTTGGAGGATCCTCTGCGCGTTAAAGCGATTACAATGCCTACCACAACCATTGCAGCTCCAGTTAGCAAGAAACCCCATCTCACATTGTCGCAACCTTTCTGAAGCATCGCTAGGAACCTTAATAGACTGAACTTTCTGTCAACTTCCATCGTACTCTGTTTATTAAAAGAAACAATTACATTTCATTTTGCTTAAATGTTCAAGAACATTTTTTAAATAGCGGACCAAACACAAGTTACCTGTTCAACCCAAAAAAGGGGAACGAATGATTTTGGAGCTGATGATAGCATCGGGATTTCTGGAATCGGCATTAATTCGATAGATATTTGCCATCGTTTCTTACCCTCCATTATGTACCCTGCAGCCTAAAATACAAAAATTGTTGAAGCGTTTCCCTTTGTAACGAAGAACAACGTTTATAGTACCGCTGTAGGCGTTACTGATGCTTACAGAATGAATATCCAGATATGTTTCATGCTTCTCAGGGTCAGGCATTAGTCCGTCTACGGTATCCATGATTTTTTGGTCTGCGTCAAGAAAATGAGGCTTTGAGATGAACATTGGCATTCCTAAATTACCGAGTTAGGTGAGTATTAAAACAAAATACATATTAGGATCGATATAATGTTACGCTTCGGTTCTGGTAGTCCGAGGACCAATAAGGTGTGCGAAATTATAATTAATATTAAATGAGCTAATTAAATTTGATAGCCCTTTTAAGTAGATATGTGGGTAGTTATAAAGTGCTTCAACCGAAGTGGTTGCAGAAGCTAAGTGTAGTGTAGGCTTCATCACAAATCCACACTGTTCTCATGTTGGTTTCCTTACCTTGCATGCAAGGTGCTAGAAATTCTACGCCGTTCATATCACACCGAGTTAAATCCTCATAAGGGCAATAACAGGCGTTTTCTGGGTGGTTCTGAGGACTGAGCAAATGTTCCTTCTTTGGTTTGAACCGTAGCGTTTTTACTTCCTTGACTTCAGATTCCATTTCATATGTATATTTTATGACTCGACAGTGGTCCGAATCGAACGATGTGAGTACCGTAGACTTTTTCATCGGTGGGTTAAACAGAGTGCCATCAGTTCCGTTAATGAGGTAGCAAGGGATACCTTTTGGCCAGAATGGTAGCATGTCTAACCCATTCCAGTTTTTAATCAACCCATACGCGGAAGCATTTGTTCGACCCGTCCCGATTTCGTACAATCCGTCATCAGTATTATTTCTCTGCAAATACATCACACCACAACTGAAAAACTTGTTACACCTCAATAATCATGAGTTATTAAAAAGCAATTATACTTCGAATAGTCCAAACTTCCCATCCATCAAGAAGTCAGGCACCATGAAGTCTCCTCCACTTTCAGACATCATCGCTCCATTATGCTCCGTTCCTATTTCCTGGTAAACGGACGCACCATATCCCTCCCAGAGCAATTCCTTTACGGGATGAGTTACAAACAATTGCTCCGCTTTGGCAGAAAGTTTACCACCAATAGCTTGTAGAACTTTGGCTTTGTTAGACGAATCATGAGCAATCCTTGAAATCCCCTATGAAAAAGTCCAGAAAAAGCTCTTTTTGAGCGAAGCCTTGCATAAAGCTACAGCCATATTACTACTATTATTATTTATAAATAATTACAACAAGTGGAGCGTTGATGACTGTAATCATATCGTCCTCGTTGTTCCCATCGGACATGTCTGGGAGAAACTCGTACATTTTCATGTGCTTATAGGTTAAGGTATCGTTACCTTTATCAAAGTATACTTCATCCTTCCATCTTTTTTCCCTAAACGTTACAGTAGTAATTTAGTGAATTCTTTAGCCAACTGTCACTATATAGACGACCCTCATACTTATCATGAGCGAAGCGGCTTAATTTTGGTGCGTAAATGTCTTCAGAATCCGTCAATTACGTACATAAATCATGCACACTTACTTGTAGACGTATGGACCCTTTTCCTTAAGCTTCGGTTTCGCCCCCTTGACAATTTCCTCGGGGTTTTCGATATGAAAAATGTAAAGCCGCAGATGAAAAGATTGCGGCGCTTCTAACCAATGTCTCATTGTGTCTGTCTTATTGAACAATCTAGCTTGCTGAAAGCAAAAAAAGAAACTTAAAATGAGCATGGAGATGGAATGCTTAGTGGAAAAACTAACTGTGGATGCATAACGCTAAAATGGTCGCATGATATTGTGCAAGCTGTTCTAAGAATGACGCCTGATTTTAGTATTTAAACTGTAAAATGTAGGTAAGCGCATATGGATGTAGAATTCTTTTAATGAAACCCCCAAATTTTGGCTCTAAAGAGGTTTGTGAAGGTTTGTGATTCTAAAATGTGCAAAAAGTCACGCTTATGCTACATGTGTACCTAAATTCCCTCGATAGCTTATTTGCGTAAGTAAGTCAGACTTTCTAAGTCAATAAAAGGCTCCACCTTTATCATGTAGTCTAAATATGAAATCGATTCTACTGAATATAAAATGGAAACAATCAGGAATCGTAAGCTACCCTGTGTCTGTTTGCCGTTGTTAACCATCCGTATACGTTTGCGAAATATTATACGAGTTGAGCTTTGCTTGCCTGTCAGTTCAGAGTTATTAAGAGTATTTTGCGTTATTGACTTGAAAAGTTAATAGGCAATAAAATATTCAAAAGGGTAAGCCAATGTTGACCTCTAAGATTTGTAATTTCTATACTTATAATGGATCGATTACTCGACGTGGACGATGGATGTATTTTAAAAATCAAATTGTCATACATGTTCTACTTAAAACTGGAATTTTTTGTCCTTGACATCCATTTAAAAAAGTTTTGGGTATAAATGATGGAGAATTTTCAAAATGAAATATTTTCAAAATCAATAAGCTATTAGCGTTGATATTTCCCAGTTGCATGCAGTTAGTTAGTTATTTTTTAATTTTTAATTTTTGTTTGCAATAGGAACTGCGGAACGGAAATGGAGGGATAGCCTATACAATGGACTGCTTCGTAGCCTTGCGTTTCGATTGCGACATGGAATTCCGAAAGTTTGATCAACGCTTTGCTGTCCTTGCACGATTTTCATATTTATTTGCGTTCTTATGCTTGAATTCTCAAAAATGGGTTTGAGTGAATATGCGGCGTTTGAAAATCGAGTTTTCAGTTTAATACTGAATGTTGACTTAATGACGAGGACCTATAATTAAGGTTAATCGTATCTCATGTAGCTAGAAGCTTTGCAAGTTTGCATTGTAAAATAGATAGCACAGCTAAATCCATTTTAAATATGTTAATGAAAGCTATAAAAACACTTTGCCTTGTGCCAATCTCAGATGACTGAATCATGCATCTTTCTTTCTATATGGTGGATTCGCATTTTGTGTACTTTACTTCTTGTTGGCAGTTTGGCATGGATATGGATGCATGTAAAATATGCACATGAAAATGAACCCCTCATTTTTGGAGTCTACTATATTCCTCTTGAAATTAGTAATTCAGGATTCCAACTAAAGTGTAAAGCTTTTTAAGATTCCAAGTAAAGTAAGCCTTCGAGAAAAACTACGAGCTGAAGAGATTAGAGATATAATGGTGGTTATTTCTTTCTTTTTTATCTGGATAAGAAGTGCTCTATAATGATAAATAATTCGTCGTCTTCGCCGTCTCATATAATTAACTAGGTACATTCTAGGGTCAGCCAGTTTTTGGGAAATTATTAAAGAGGGTTAGAACTTGGTATTATTGAAATTCGAAATTTGTTTTTTGAAGCTGTAAAGTGTAGTGTGCAGACGATATACAATGCTGCATACTCCTGCAATATGAAATATGATCTTGCCTGCTTTAGTTGTCCTCGAATTATCATGTTGAATCCACCCCACCCAAAAGCCACCGTAAGAGCTAGTATGACGGCACCTCCACCAATAATTTTATGCGGAAATTTATCCATATCGAGTCAAGAATTAAACACTGAACAATCGCTTTATCCGCTAAGTTATAGCAAATTAATTATCGGCCAGACATCGCAGAAATAACATGCAGCACACAGCGCTTTCTGCGTATGATGTGAGAATATATTAGCACATAAAAGTTTGTCGCAATAGGATAAAAACGTAAACTGTCAATTCACTAAACGGTTCGAACTAGACTGAGAGAGGAGTCAAGTTTGAGGAGAACTCGGAAAATTACAGGAGTAGTTTGGCTATAAAGCTTGGAATACCGGAGACAAACAAAATATGAGCAAGCATCGCAAAAGGGTTAATTATGAAGCCACATCGATCGAAGTTCATTTATATTTTAAAACAAAGGCAAACCATGTATAAGTTAGGCTCATCAAATAATCAATTGAAGACCTTAACTTAATGGTTACTGTCCTAGTTATATCTAGCTGCCACTAAATTGAGTAAGCAAGAGATTAACCATCCGCTTTCTTTCGTTTTATGGCTACGTAATATTGGAAGTAAGGTTTTTGCATCCCTTAAATACCCACGCCGCTGTAAACTTTTCTCCACGATGGTAAAAAGCAAAAATTACAACATCATCCATAGAACTTTTCCTGCTTCTGATAAATTGAGAATGATTTTAAGGATTGATGATGCTGATTAATTGGCCCGAAAAAAATACTTCAAAAATAAATAATAAAATACGGAGTCTGGTTCAAGTGAAAGATTTATAAAACAGGTACCCCATTTATTGATTGTCTTCCTTTCCAATTATTTTTTATCATTGGTTTCAATGGGTGAGTGAAGTAAGAGCTGAGCTATCTCAATAAACAAAATGTTAGCTCGAATGGAACGCTTATTATTATCTAATGAAGCTTCTTGCGTAGAGAATCGGGCATGGCTGGTGGGGGTGGTCGAGGCAAGTGGAAAGTAACCTTGAAACCGTCGTAAATGAACCACTGTAAAGCAGTTAAAGTTCCAACCATAAAGATTCGCGGTCCAAGACCGGCCCACAAGCCAGCAAATCCAAGCTTTTTCAATATCGCTCCAGCTCCAGATTTATCCTGATTCATTTTTGAAACCATCGTATCAGCAGGGTGGGAAACGACGGCACAAAACACTCCCGCAATATAACCGGCAGCAAAAGTTACTGCAAGTTGTTCCGCTTTTGTAGTTTGCTCGCGAGGCTTTGGAACTACGTATCTACATTTTGCATGTAATCAAACCGGTTCATAAATTATGCTAAAAATGAACTATGACCACGGCGTTTTAAAATATATAAATAACTCACTGATACAAAAGCTCCACAGTTTTTTCAAAACTGGCGAATTTCATCATGGTGTATGGAATTTGTCTCATCCACAGGGGCACTAATGATCTGTAAAACCCTCCGATTCCTTCTTGCTTCATTATTAGAGGAATAGCTTCCCGCATCGTACCTACGAAGCCTGGCTGGGTCTGTATTCGTACCTAAATTATCATTCACGCCCATTATAAACTGTTTTGCTTTTGCTTGGCAAGTTGTTAATTTTTAAGCATTATTACTTTAACAGATTCAAACGGGCTCAGTGCAATATCCGCAAAAAACTCTGCGGAAGCCGATGAAGCCAAGTAAAGTCCTGTGCGGTACAAGTACGCATTCTCTTCTCCAATAGCGTTTGCATACACGATTTTAAAGACTTCGTAGAATCCAAACTTGAACAACCCCTAGATCATAAAAATACTATACATATACTTAAAACGAAACCAGACTTCATAAGTTACACCTGAAACACACCAACCTGCAGTGAATATCCAACAAAGGTTGGAGCCCAGCCCCGAACAAGTCCTCTGGCCCCCTCTTCCTTTAGGGTTACCTGTGCAGTATAAGAGATTATTAGAAACTAGGCCTCAATAACCGTTTAATCGTTTAATAGGCGCTTGCCTTAAAGCCCGTCCCGATATTCTTGTACTTAGCAGCGTCCACTTGAATACGACATTTCACCAAGTCAAGTGGAACGATCATGGTATGAGTTACTCCACAAGAAATAATGCCTCCAATTCCACAAAGGGCAAAATACTTCGTAGACCCAAACTCCACTTGTTCTCCTATATGGTAAAATTAACAATAGTTAATTCCAAGAAATACGATTTTTTTAAAGAGCAAAGTAATAAGCTTACCTGTAGCAGCCGCCATAATATTCCGATGCGGCGATAAGACCTTTGAGCCGCTCATCGTTTCATGTGAAGTCATCGCCGGAGTTTCACTTTTGGAGCAGTCTGCCCGAATAAATGGATTCATGAAGGGATTTCCCTGAGCCAACTTCAGTAGCGAGTCCATGACCGGAAAATACTCTAAAATAAACAAAATACACAGAAATCAATTTGAATTCAAGAAGCCAACTAGGGATTTGAATTTGACCTCATACAAAATCTTTTGATTCTCGAAATATTTTTCAAGTGATTTTACACTTTTACATGATAACAACTCATCAAAGTCGTCAACGTGATCAGCGACTTTTCATACTTATAAACTGATAAACCTTGATTTTGACTTGTAAAGGCTTGGCTGCTGAAACTGGAGATGGTCTAATGAAATGAATACTTTTTTTTTTTTTACAAAATAAGCACTTTTGGCAACAAAAAAGCGACCAACATGACAACTACTGACATACGATTACGTACGACGATTGATTGACATTATTAACAAATCTTGAGGGAATTTAGAGGATTAGACAACAGCGTGCGTTGTTAAAAAAATGTAGAAAATGAATGAAATACCAATAATTAAGTTTAAAAAATAGTCTAAAACCTGCTGCTATTATTCTTAGTTGTTTCAATACACAAAAACAACACAGAATGCTAAAAGATGCTTGAAATGAAAGAAATATAGTACATTTTCAAAACTTTAATTGATCGGTCGGCGGATAATAATTGGCAAAAGTAGGGCTAACCTTTCCCCGATATTAATTAATTTCCAAAAAAAGCAGACCCACACAGGAGGAACGGCCACGCACAGCAAAAAGCACGCAAAGGATCCCACAGATTTCCCTCGTTTCTCATGTCAAGTTCCGTGAATCTCCAACGATCGATGATCGTCGTGATCGATGTGATATTTTTGTCTATGCTCATTTATATTTTGTGCTACAGCATAAGTAGGAGGATGCACGGATGATGACCACGATTTGTAAAGTTGTGACTTTATTTATAGACTTAATTTATTAATGTATTCTTTAAATTGTAACATTTTGTTAGTATTTTGTCAAACAATAGAGAAACATGTTATGTGGGATGAGGTTTTGAGAAGAAATGTATTAATTAAATAATGGAATAAACCTCTTTTATTTGCCTCCATGCATTTACTGCCACGGCATGCTGTTTTAATTCGGCGAGATGATAAGCAAGAATAAGAAGATATCCATTCAATAAAAGTAGGCTTTATGATTCAAGATTGAGGTGTGTAATATATTCACGAACGGGAGGACACAATAAGTGAACTTTTAATACATACATCACTCTAAACCACACTTTTCGAGGTTTCGATTGGTCGTTAAGTAAGGTCATGAATAGCTTTGAATTGACTGTTTTACAAGGTTTTATTCGTAATTTAACCTGCAACAGGAATAGGTCCTTGTGGTACGATGGCCGGAGCCGGAATAGGTCCTGCTACGGCCGGAGCTGCGAGTGGAATAATTGGCTGCGTTGCAGGACTCAGAACGGTTGGTCTTGGTATTACTACAGAAGGAATAATGTCCCTTGGATTTATCAAGGACAACAACGATTGGGTTGCGGTCACCGTTGTTGATAAGCATGCAGGTTTTAGCTGCGCTATTATTGTTTTGCATATGGATAGTGTGGGCATGTAGCAGATGCACTCCAAACATTGATTAAAGACCTGAGATGGAAGCGGAGTCCGAATGGTCCCAAGGCTGCATGTTTGTTGAACAACTGCAGAAAATGGAACCTTAAGGTTTAATGGGTTATGTAATCTAAAACAAAAATACACATATTTTTATTGGTAGTACATTCTTACTGTATACTAATCCATGAGCTGGACGTACTTCCTGAACACTGAACACAAGTGTAATTATGTATAAAGTTGCCATTAATGACTTAGACGCTTGCATTTCTTATATTTTGAATTAGTAGGTCATCCAATAGATTAATAAGTTGAATTTAAAAAATAATCTTGGAATTTTAGTTACAAATCAAAGCCAAAGCAATATAGAAGATGATCTGACGATCGGTATGGTGAGAAACGTTCTTTGATTCTGGCACAACAGTGACGGCTTGATAGTTTCAGTTGAACTTTTACGAAATTATATTGATTGATTATGATTAAACCCCTTTCTATCTGGTTCATGGTTGTAAAAAACAGGTACAAAATGAAAGTCAGTTTCATCCCAAGTCCGATCAGAATGTTATGCGAAATATCTAGTTTAATTACCGGAAATGACTTGTTATATTGAGAAGCTCATTTGAGCAATTTATTTTTCTATGCATTCGTTCATTTATTGTGATAGTGCATGAGTGACACTTAAATTCATACTCTACGGAGATTAGCATTCACAAATAGTTCAGTTTTCAATTAATCTCGGGAGTTTTAATTGATCTATTATTTATATAGTTCTTCCTATGAACTGGCAGACACTTAAACTGAAATATTGAAATTTGTATTACAAGAATCGTATCGGTAGCAGCAGAGATCTCAAACTTACACATAGTTTGGACCTTCTGTAGACAAAAACGGGGGGGGCATCACTTTCTTACTGTTCAGATTAACCTGAGGGATTTGGTGCTGGAGCTGCGGGCACAACGGCTGGAGGGAAAGCTGAATTTGCTGGGGGAACACCTGGAGCAATAGCTGGATTTGCTGGTAGGACTGTGGTGAGGACCGCTGGAGTTACTGGGGGAACTGCTGGAATCGCTGGGAGAACTGCGGGGAGGACCGCTGGAGTTGCTGGAAGGACCGCGGCCGGATTTACTGGAGGAATCGCTGGAGGGACCGCGGCCGGATTTACTGGAGGAATCGCTGAAGGGACGACGGCTGGCGGAACGGCTGGATTCGTCGGGAGAACTGCTGGAATGATCGCTGCTGGCGGAATTGCTGGATTTGCTGGACGAACTGTTGGGACCACTGCAGGATTCACTGGAGGAATGGCTGGAAGGACCGCGGCTGGAGGAACTGCTGGATTTATTGGGGGAATAGCTTGAAGGACCGCGGCTGGAGGAATGACTGGAGCTGCAGGATTCCCTGGAGGAACTGCTGGAAGGACCGCGGCTGGAGGAATGGCTGGAGCTGCAGGATTCCCTGGAGGAACTGCTGGAAGGACCGCGGCTGGAGGAATGGCTGGAGCTGCAGGATTCCCTGGAGGAACTGCTGGAAGGACCGCGGCTGGAGGAATGGCTGGAGCTGCAGGATTCCCTGGAGGAACTGCTGGAAGGACCGCGGCTGGAGGAATGGCTGGAGCTGCAGGATTCCCTGGAGGAACTGCTGGAAGGACCGCGGCTGGAGGAATGGCTGGAGCTGCAGGATTCCCTGGAGGAACTGCTGGAAG
>JAQFZX010001788.1:0-25272 GCA_034682405.1 Hydroisotoma schaefferi | reverse complement strand
AAGTGAAAGCTTAATAGTAGGATTGATAT
This sequence comes from Hydroisotoma schaefferi, assembly GCA_034682405.1. NCBI lineage: Eukaryota > Metazoa > Arthropoda > Collembola > Entomobryomorpha > Isotomidae > Hydroisotoma > Hydroisotoma schaefferi. The sequence goes on along the minus strand of JAQFZX010001788.1, from coordinate 25,243 downwards.
TCATTACGAGGGATTTAATAGCAGGAATTATTCACCCTAAAGTCGCAACCAAGAGCTGAGGTTGGTTGATCTATACAAAAAAAAATGCCGTATATCCTCGAATACTGTCCGCCCGTAAATAGTGCCCCCTTAATTCCTATTAATAACCCCATAAGCCCCATTTACTCGTATGTTAAATTCCATCTTTAAAAAACGGGGAAAATCAATAGTATCCCCGGACTCCATTCGAGGATAAACGGTATGCTTTTGAAGCTTGGGGATTTTTATTTTTAATCAAAGGAATTGTATAAATTTATAATCTGGATCATTTTATTTATCCATTAAAATATCCTTAGCAGAAGGATTGGGATTCGTTTTTTGCAGGAAAAGTTTATTTTTAATTACTGATAAAGTCCACTAATTTGTGCGTCTTTTACTTTTTAAAAAGTGTTAAAGTGGAAAGCGTAGAAAGGAGACCCTTATGCGGGTGCTAGTCCATGTATTTTCTACTATTCAATGGCGTTTTGTAAATAAGAAATGAAAGCTAACTTTTTGGCCTCGTCCCAGAACTTCTTTTCATTGTTTTTTTGTTTGCATAGCCGAGATTTTGTTTAAGAAAATATGGTGCGGGATAAAGAGTAGAGTATGTTACGTCGAGGGATATCGATTTTGGTGAAGACAGTCTGGCACCCAAAGATGCAGAACTTCCTCAGTTCCTCCATACTCATCTCCTTCTACAAAAAAAATAAAGCATACTACGACGGAAGATAGGGAATGGATGGATGTTGATTTGGGTCTTAAGGGATGGAGGAACGATCACAATCCCTTCTGAGTTTATGAAATCCCATGGTTCTAGAGGAACGCTGCAAACAAACGGTCTCTAGTTTACAATTTAACTTCATCCCATTCATACGGATAGTGGGAACTGGAGGCTTTAAGACTGATCCCATCCTTTATACAGTTCGTCAATTCAAGTTATAACCCTTTGGTCAAGTCGGAGGATACGGTCAAAAGTCTAGTCAATTGGGTTTTTTTTAGAAGTTTGTACCCGTCGTAGCTCAGGAATTGGAATAGAATGGTTTCCTTGAGTGAAAACAAATTACCTATATGAAACCTGAAGATTTGTTTATAAAAACGTGATAAATTGATTGATCAATTATGTAATTAAAAGTAAAATAATTAGGATAAGAAGATACGTGGTAGTCGATGGGAAAAAATTATACGATAAAGATTTTAAGCTCTGAGCCTTTCCATGAGGATGCTATGCTCATTATTATCGTCGCTGGGATGATCTTTCTCCTATTCTTCATTGGTAAGAATCATTTATTTTAATAATTACTAACCCGAACTAAATTCCCCTATAAATAATTCCCCAGAGGATAGTAGGAATAATTCCCCAGAGGGTAGTAGGTAGGAGGGAAGTAGGTTCCCCTTCCCCTAAATAAACAGTTCGCTTAGCGAGTAAGGTAGTTAGAATTTTAATTCATGGATAGATTGGGTTGGGGAAGGTACTATTTAAGGGAAACAATAAAGGAAGATCTGTTATCGGAAATGCAGAACTAATTAATGGATCTGTTGGATTTGATTAGGAAATACTGAATCATTATAGTATTCTCCTGAATTTAATTTAAGCTGTCGTTTATGCAACTAACTACGACTACGGTTATCAATTCTTAGACCTATCGGATTTCTAAACTGGGTTCCTATATAAAACGGACTGGGTTACGTAACTAATAAGGGATATTTATATAGGAGTTTTATAGCATTATAAATGGGTCTGATTTGTATTCTTTTAGTTGTTGTTCTGCGTAATATATTGTGATGGAAAGTGGCCAAACTCCACAAGAGACCACGATTCTTGTCACCCGTCAGCCAATAATGTGGTCAATCTCCATAAGATGTTCCCCAAGCTTTACCACCATAAAAAGGGCCCATGTCAAGGTAAAAGTATCAATCCTCCAACCTTCAGTCAGACAGTCCATATATTACTGACATTTAATCGGGTTTTAGGTGATCCCGTCGCTCTTTGAAGCTTCTAACCAGCAACCGGGGGGAGTGGAAGGGAAGAATGGGAATAGATGTCGATAGAAAGCATGAAAGATCTAATATTTAGTCCGTCAACAAATGCGGTAGCTCAAGATTGTACCTTTTATTAAAATAATTGAATATATTTTAAGATTCAATATCTTTCCATAGGAGGCCTAAGAAGAAATGTATTAAGCCTTATTATGTCGCTCATTTTAAAATTAAATTCACTCATAGTCTTCATCTTATTGTGAGTCATAATCTTAATAATTAAAATAAACCCCATGAGGATACCTATATAGCTAGCTATAGTTTTAATAGAAAGAAATCCAATGGCAAAAGACAGTACAGTAGGTTAGGTTAGGTCACAGTATTTCCCGAAATTACTCCCCCCTTAAATTACTCCCCCCTCTAAAAAATCCCCCTATCCTTTCCAAGTTAAAAATTAAAAGTAGCCCTATCTTCCCCATGTTAAAAGTTTTTATAATTTTTGCCGTTGCTAAAGCTTGCAGTTTATGTAAGCTTTAGCAAGGGCAATTTTGGCAAATGGCTGGGTCAAAATTCAGCCATGACAAAAGCAAAAGTTCTATCCCAACATGTAGCCCCGTACGTTTAGCCATATTTTTAATAACATGGCAAATTAGTTAGTAAATGATCATCTGTGATTTAACGGAAACGGCTGCCAAAGAACATAAATGTACCCTAAATCCTTGCCCATAAGACGCCCCTGTTAATTATGCCGCACGCCTATCCTTCACATGTTAAAAGGGATATCTCTCCCATGTTAAAGATACTTCAAAAATCATTTTTATCATAAGTCGAGCCATATGGGTGAGGAATTAGGGGACTTTTTAATTAATTTAACTTTTGATGCGGACAAATAAAAAAAAACTTAGTAAATTACACATCTTTTCTTAATTTTGCTCTCTTAACTTTTACTCTGGAATAAATAATAAATCATGATTGAACCATCCTGCTGCCGGACCAAGCTGTCGCAAACCAACAGCTTCAACCATAAGGCACACCCTCCAACTTGACTAGACCTAGCAATAAAACCCCCATATTCCTTTTAATACTTGACCTCATATTCTAACAGAGGTCAACTTGTACAGATCCATCATCAGTTTGTTCAAATACCTCCAAATCCCTAAACCATCCTTCTCTGAACACACATTTGGTCAGAGGCCAAAAAAACCCGTAAAAAGTAGTTGGATAAGCTTTTGAATAATTTATATTTATTTTTACGCTCGTTCCTCTAAGGGGCTGTAAAAATTGTGGAGTAAAAAGTAAACCTTGCATTATGTTGACAGTAAAAACTGGAAGTTAAGCATGCAGAACCAATACTAATCCCAATCGTCAACCATACTCACTTTTACTCTGTCCTCCTCCAAGCTTTATTGTCTATGGAAGTTCGGGTTTTTTTTTGAGGGGATCTACTCCACTCTACCCGGTGGGGATGGGGGCTTTATTGATCCATATTGGAGTACTTTCTTCGGGCTGGCTTTTACCCAGAAAGCTCTGTAGAGAAAGTGGTATTTTATAATACCTATCTACTAATCTACGTAGTAGTTGTATCTATATAGACTCATCAAAGAAAGATCATAAGAACAAGGCCAATAAAAACTCTCTAATTCTGTCCTCGTTCGTAGTTTATTTTATTTAGCATAGGATAAGTATAGGAGGATCTTTCCACTTGCCCTATTTTAACATTAAGGCAAAATGGATTGGACTTTTCAAGATCCAAAAATCTGTAGTGTGGATGGATTTGTATAACGAGTAAAAACTTGGCAGTTTCACAATAAACTGTATAATAATCCTGTAGTGTGCTCATCCCTTTTAAGTAGTTATTTATTTAGTAGCTACTTTTGTGCCAAAGGATCTTGTAGGATTGAAATAGGAATATATAGATATAAAAAGAACCATTGGTTGGGACTTTCACTATTATTAGTTGGAATCTCTCTGCTATTAGCATACTAATTTAGTAGGGTATAGTGTGTAGTTATTTCTTATGGTTTTCCAAGGATGTTCCTTTGCCGTTTTTAATACCCGGTTGTGGCCGATTATATAAGTTAATTATGCCAAGAATGATGTAAAGAATTGAGCTTAGGTTGGAGAAATCCATGTAATTAACCTAAATAAACATCAGAAAGTCGTAGAAAAAGTCGACGCTTTAGGAAGCGTCCAACATGGACAAACCAAGCAGATGGGGGTTTCCCCATTAAGAAGCGCTGCTGTTATCAGGGTTTGGTTTTGTTATAATATAATAAAAGGGGTGTAAAAAGTGGGTGTGGTGATCTTGACCGTTGACCGTTATTCTTCCTCCTCCATGGCATGAGTAGCTCCCGAAGCTCTTTATGGCAAAATTCATTTATTCCGTTGCTTGCCGGAATTCCGTTGCTTGTATTTGTATTGGTAAGTTTATATATTTCTCTCGTTATGCAAATTAATACTTACCGTATTTCCGGTTTTAATAATCCTCTTTAATAATTAATAGTTTGTCCCCGGGGTATAATTTCCCTCTACCTGGCTAAAATCTAACCCTACTTTATTAAGTCTGAACAATTATTAGGCTGAGGAATTAAAACGGGAAATACGGTATTATATACTGGACAGATAAGGGCTTATGTGAAAATAGTATGATAAAAGTTCAATAATAGACAGGATGTGTGCTTATTATTATTACTCTTTAACTTGTATTGTATTTCCTAAATAAATAGCACATAATTAAGCCAAGACTGTCACCTCTCATCCGACAACTACTACTGGAGTGTGTCTTGACCTTTTGACCCGCCTACTTCATCATAAGTATAAGTCACTCCAGAGTCAATCACAGTTATATATTCTGCAGTATTTAACCAACTAGTTTTTTAGCTGTAGTTGTACGGATTAATAATAGCAGTAAACGGTACACACTTATTTATAGCCCTGATCATGACCTATGACCTATGACCTTAGTGTGATCCCTCTAACAGAATGATAATAATCTAGATTAACGTCCAGTAAACTCTTCCGCTTACACTAATTAATTATTAAAGCAGTAGACTAACTAATTAACTACGGAATGTTGGGTCTGTTTGGATTTAATTTATTATTTTGGTATTCTTCTAACGTTTGTTTGTAGTTTGCGTGCTGTACTTGCATAGATAAAACGCTCTCCGCAGCCAGGAAAACCTACCTTTATTACCATTGCAGGCCCAAAACCCCAAGAAGAGTGAGGTTTGATTTCGAAACACCCTTGGCACATTCAACCACACCCCCTTCAACCTCTAGTCGACTTTCTAGAAGTAATACTTCCCCCAGGCTGACCGGACTCATGGCTCACAGTTCATTTGTTCAGAGTAAGTATAAGGTCAGAGGTCATCTATACATGTTACACGGCAAGTTACATATGATGCTTGCGGCTTACATATGTACCATTTCTGGGTTTATTTCCCCCCTTTATTAGGACTCCCATCTAATAATTCCCCCTACCTTTCCATGCTACCAATAAAAATTAACTGGGTTTAATTCCCCCTTTAATAGAACTCCCATCAATTTACTACCTTTCCATGCTGCAGATAAAAATTATAGCATTTCCGCGTTTAGTTCCCCCTATACGAGGACTCCCATCAATTTATTCCCCCTACCTTTCCATGCTCCCAATAAAAATTATAGCATTTCCGGATTTAATCCCCCATCAAATAATTCCCCCTACCTTTCTATGCTGCCAATAAAAATTCGCTTGTCTTACTCTAGTTTTTCCCTTCTACAGGCTAATTCGCCAGGGGGAATTAAAACCGGAAATACACTGTCATTGTTCATGAGTCGTTGGAACATTTGTAGTAGATTTTAAGAACATCGCTTAGACTTTATGACTTGAGATGTTTAGCTTATGCCGACGTTTAGTTAATTATTGGGCTTATCTTGTCGTTCGTTAAGCGTTTCTTATCTATTCTTGGGAAATAGAGAACTCAAATTATCGCTACAACTTGGTGGTGCACACGGATCGGTATGGAAAGCCTATTCAGGCAAGGACAGTATTGGAGTCTGAGACGAAAGTGCCACTTTTGACGGGATTTCACGAATCCCAAGATCACAAAAGAAGTGGGGGCTACCACCAGAGACCCCCTTCCAATGGTCCACTCCAACATAATAACCACAGTAAGAGTCTCTATAACAATGACCTTGTATGCATGAGAAATGGATAAGCCTCACTTATCTTACTAACTATAACCCTTTTGTAAGTTGGGACAAGACGATACTCAACGCCTGCTTCAACTCCAAACTACCCTTGCATGCTCGAGAATCCTATGGAAAGCTGTAAGTGTATATAGTTCCCAGTAAAGATAAGGAATAAAGGAACGTTGGATACATATTTTAAAATGTACATGTTATGTAATCATCAGACACTATAGAGGTTGAATCCCAGCAACAACCCCGTCGTTACAGTATTCCAGCCCCAACTTCACCAAAGCCATACGGTTTATCGGGGTATGGACCAGCTCCTAGAATAGAGGAAGGCCGTCATTCTTCGATAAGCTACCTTCCCGAAGTGAGGGCTTATCTGGACTTCATGGAATGTAGGAATTCACATGATAACCCACATCTTAAGGCGCAACCACAAGGGGGTACAAGTAGCATTAAAGGATATGAAGGAGTAGAGCTAAGGGCGGGGTTTGCTCAATATGTAAAGGATAAGGCTTATCGGGAATTCCAGGGGGTTCATTGGAAAACTTGAGGGTAAAAATGTACCCCCGTACCCCCAGTGGTTGCGCCAATGTCTTAATGTTCATTCTTTCTTGATCTGACAATTGTTTTTTCAGTGGATCCCACTCCTCCTCGACAGCGGAGTCAGAGTTTTAGTGGACAAAGTATGCCATTGCCAAGGAACACGTTTAGAAGGTCGCTACGTCGACCGAATCGCTATAAACCCGGGTCCCGAAGTCCCAGCCCTTTTGCCCTGGAACGGACCATAATAGCTGCGACTGCCGAGGACACGACCTCCAACTACTCTAGTCCTAGCAGTTTTGGCAAATATTTGACCCCGGAGGGTTCCGTTGACCAATTCTCGTTCAGGTCACCACAGTCCAGCACTCCAGACTGGTTGGACGCTGATAATATGGATGACCTGCCAGCTCCCTTGCAGGATTATGACGACTGTTTCTCAAACTTATCGAGGTCCAGCTCCATCAAAACCTCGTTTGTGTAGAGATGTACGTACCTGGGAGTTGGGGGGACATAAAGCACTGCTTCATTCTTCTAAAAGCCACTTTAAAGGGCAAGGGTTTTGTGTAAAATAGCTTGGGTAGTGTTTAAAAGCTTCGGTAATTATTTTTTATAAGGATTATGCAGCCAATTTAGCGAAGAAATGAGCATTTTGTAGGTTAGTTCAATAGGTTGTAATGTAAAGTTGTTTTTGGTTGATTATTATTGTGTAACCTTATTAAAACTATTACTAAACAGGGCAATGTAATTTGATGAAACTGAGCATTTACAGACAATCTATAGCTGCATGGGCTAGAGTTAGATTAAAGTAGAGATAAATTGACACATGGAACTTGAATTCATAAACTGTTATTCCGTAAACGAATTATAAAAGTATTCATCTCAAGCAAAGTTAACTCAAATTTCCATCCATTTTAGATTTCAAAAAAGCGATTTCAATCAATTAGCAAGAAATACAATCAAGCTGTCTGCGAGCTATTTGCACGTATTATAGAATAGAGAAGAATGTATAAAGTATATTTATCTATAAAGTAGAGAAAGAATATAGTTAATTATTGTAGTAGTAGAGATTAGTAGAAGAATGTATAGATGTGTGATGGTAGTTAGTTGGATGTTAATTGTTGCTGTAAATAATTGGCTATAGCCTGTGATAGAGAAGACTGTAAAACAATCGCTTCTAAAAGGTGACAACAGTAGCCAAAAATGAGCCAATAACATTTAATAAACGCTTCTAAAAATAATGCACCCTACAACTACACTACGATCAAGTTGGACTGGTTCTTGAGGTATGTCTGAGTAGTAGGGATCTCACTTAATATCCTAATATTACGAGATAAGAAATCTTATGGGCACAAACTATAAAAAGCCGCACCCATATACTATTAAAGACCGCACGCACAGACTATAAAAGGCTGCACCCACAGCCTATAAAAGGCTGCACCCACAGACTATAAAAGGCTGCACCCACAGCCTATAAAAGGCTGCACCCACAGACTATAAAAGGCTGCACCCACAGACTATAAAAGACCGCACCCACAGACTATAAAAGACCGCACCCACAGCCTATAAAAGGCTGCACCCACAGAAGACGTCTGCCAACTGCCAAGCTATAAAAGGTGAAGTTTATGCGTCTGAAGGTAATTTGTGACTGGATGGGAGACTAAATTCTGGGATGGATTTTAGTGACTGAGTAGCGGAAACAGATTAACATTACACAATTTTCTTGACCTCGTTTTTTTTGAAACTCATATTCGGATTCGAAACTTATTTTTGTCACAAAATTCATCAAAAATTCACAACTTTCTTGATATTTTCAGTTAATATTTCAAAAATTTCGTAACGTCAATCGGCCAATCTGACATTTTGGTGGGTTCTTAAGGTTTCATATAATTCAATAATCAACAACTTTTTACAAAACGTGCTAAAAACTAAAAAGTAGGAAGGAGAATGGGTAACGTGGCCTCGGCGGCGGAACTAGCGGCCCAAACCGTGGTTGACCCTCATCACAAAAGTGAGGGTAAAGGTCAAGGGTCAGTCTCGGAGTGTCCCGTTATGACCAAGGGCTCCCTAGTACAACACTCAGGGAAAGGGGGTCCTCCTGCCTCGGAAGGAGGTTGTCCTGTTAATCATGTAATTATGCAACCTTTGACCTTGACCTTTTTAAAAGTAAAGGAGTTGTGGCCCGGAGATGTAATTAATTAATTACGGATTGGTTTGCAGGGTCAAAGTGCGTGGAAGTCCGAGTGTCCTGCCCGAACAACTAAGGAACTAGTCAATGATCCTCAAACGGCGGACTTGGACCCCAAAAATATGGTAATTTATTCAGTCTATGTAGTTTATGTCCCGGTTTAATTCTTTTAATAACTCTACCCTAAATCTTCGCCTATACACCGCCCTCGTTAATTACACCGCACCTCTATCCTTTACATGTTAAAAGGGGTATCTCTCCCATGTTATATATGCTTCAAAACATCATTTTTTTATGCATGTAAATAACTCGCGGTATCTGGGGGAGGATTTAGGGCACACCTCTGTTAAAATATTCCCCCTTTCTTCTCTAGTGTTTTCCATTTTTGCGTCTAAAAAGTATTCCCCAGGGAAATTAAACCGGAACTACGGACGGTTTAAAACTTAGAATGCTTTAGCTCTTACTTTTAATAATTTTGAGTACCGTATTTCCGGAAATTACTCCCCCCTCGAAAAAATCCCCTTATCCTTTCCATGTTAAAAATTAAAAGTCGCCCTCCCTATTTTCCCTATGTTAAAATTTTTTTTAGTTTTTGGTTTGAAAATTAACTCCCCCGGGGGAGTAATTTGGGTAAATAGAGTAATTGGAGGATGTATGTTTTGTTTTGAGATGCCTCCCCCAAACCAACTTCCAGCACCGGATCAACCCTTCCCATTGCCAACTGACCGAGTAACATCAACCATTCCCAAAGCTGGAACTGACAACGAAAAATGGGTCTATCCCTCTCCTCAGGTTAAAATTCATTACGACTGTCCGTATTTATTTCTTATTTGCAGTGGAAGTTAGTAGAGGAGGTAATAAATTCTATTAACACTTAATCTATTTGCAGATGTTCTGGAACGCAATGCTGCGAAAGGGTTGGCGATGGAAGGAAGAGGATATAAATGCCGCAGATATGAATGCAATAATTAAAATTCACAATGTAAATAATGAGCAAGCCTGGCGTGAAGTTTTAAAGTGGGAAGCTCTCCATGCAACCGATTGTATGTGTCCTAAGCTTAAGAGTTTCAGTGGAAGGGCCCAAGATTTCTCTCCAAGGGCTAGAATTCGTAGTTGGTAGGTTGTAAAACCTTATCAAGATAATGTAATGTAATATTGTTCCATCAACTATCGTTTAATTATGATTTTTCTGGTGTAGGCTTGGATATGAATTGCCGTTTGATAGGCACGATTGGATCATTGATCGGTGTGGAAAGGAAGTGAGATATGTTATTGATTACTATGACGCTGGTCCGGTGGATCAAGAATTTCAATTCGCTATTTTGGACGTAAGACCTGCCATGGACTCGGTTGAAAACGTGTGGGATAGAATGAAGGTGGCTTATATGCGGTGGAGATTTGCAAAGCCGGATGGTCAAGACGAAAAGGCCCATTGAATTCGAATGCTCAAACATCAAATAAACACTAAGCAGTATAACCGACACACCGCAGAGAGCTGGCTACACCTACACCTTGTGTTCATGCATGTATTAGTATTTTAAATCTCTAGTCTCCATTAAAGTAAAAGCAGGGAACGATGTTTTTTTTGTCTATACTGGGAATACGCAACCTTTAAACCTTAGAATGTGGTAAAATAACCACAAACCGTAGAGTCCTAGTACTCTTCACCCATTTGGTCAAATGAAATGTTAAAGTAAAACGTAATAATGTCAACTCAGAAATTCATTAAATGCACTCAACGTCTCGGAATTATCAGTTTAATTAAAGGAGCTTTACATGCATATTTCTACTTAAGCACAATGATTTCGATTAATCGGCTACGGCTTCAGTTGGTCTGCATAAAGTATTCAAGTTGCTACCCTTAAAATATTACAATCCAAAGAAAAATTTTGAACTTTCAAACTTTTAAAAGTTTCTAAAATTCCGTGTTTCAAAATTTCATTTTCAAAAACACGAATAAACTAGAAATTTCTAAAGATTTGTAGATCACCCGGAAACACCTCGGAGTTGGTTAAAACCCCAAAATAAAAATTAAACGTTCATAAAATCCTGTACCAAAGCTTATCAAGAAAGGCAGCTAAATAAATCGGATGATTGATAAGAGATTATGCCTTTTATTTTATGGGATATTATGTATTACGAGCAAGCTAAAATCAGTTCATCTATATCAGCGACTATCAAGTGCTATATTCACTGTTTTTATGAATTTAATGGACTTAAGATAGTTAAGGTTTAAAACGAATCCTCCGCATGAGACCATTTGAAATAAGTTTGATATAATAAAACCCTGAATTGTTTAGATTGATGATTATGATCCCTTTTATCGCCTAGAGTGCACTCCATTCTAGAGATCCTACCTCTCTCCAAGTTCACATCAATACCTGTCAGTATAAGGAGGAATCTGCCGTGGTGAAACAATGTGGATGTTTATCATCACCAACAATCATCATGTGTGATCTATTGATAACCAAAAATAGGGGCATATAGTTTAGAATAGAAAGAAGATAGGGCAAAGAATGGACCTTAGACTAACTACTACATTCATTAATACAAAAAATGGAGGTAGGAGGATTCATGAAACGTAACGTAGCGTACATACGTACATGGGTAACTTGTTTTGGGTGTTTGTAAGCGAGTTAGCGTTAAAATTCTTGATAGGATTTACCAATTATCATTCATCCTCCACCACCACAACCAAAATGTAATACATTGCGAATCATCCCTTTAATACTTATACCGTATTTACTCTTTTAAAGTCTCTCATCTCTAAATATATATAGTAACCCCTCCTATAACCCTTTCCCAACACTGTATCTCCAATATTTCAAAGCTAACTAACTTTTTGTTGGGAGAAATAAGTCCCCAGGGGAAGTAGCCAATTGGAATAAAATTGTATGAAATAAAATAGCTCATCTACATTTTAATCCCCTCCATTCCCTAAATCATGTCCCATAAAAATAATCCCCCTCATCCTACCAAATCTGTTCTTTACCCTTTCTCCCTCTTCCAATAATAATCCCACCGGGGTCTTAAACCCATAAATACGGTAGTTAGATAAACTGAGGTACAAATCATAGCCTCTAACTCCCTATAAAATCCCTCTTTTTGCCATTCATTCAATCAAAACTACATTTTGAACTTTTTCTACCTAACCTCATCCTATCAAGCGTTTCTCAACCCTTGAAAAAAACTAACTTTATAGACAAAAGGATTGTTAAAAAAAAGGATAAAGGGGAGTTGATAGTTAATACTGGCTGCTGCTGATGATGATACCTTATTACTCTGATGCTTTTTATACGAAAAAGTTAACCCTCTCTCTCTCTTCTACCTGCCTACCTACCTGTTGTTCCCACCTTCATGCTCACCTTAATATTATCCCAAGGTTTTGAATCCCTTTTACCTATGTATCCTTATTATTACTTTATATGAAATACAACGACCGTTAGTTGGGAGGTTGAGGGATGAATCCTACTACAACTAATACAGCCTCATTGTTAACAATATCATCCTAGTAGTAGTAGTAAGTAGTCGTTAGAAATATCCCTAAAAGCCCTGTGGCCAACTTGATAGATACACTTCCCAAAGGATATACTTGCCAACAACCAGGTAAGGAAAAAGAGATCTCCTTTAACAGTGGGTAAAGAAGGGTTGGATTAATCGCCAGACCTCTTTCAGCCACAGGTTGGAATACCTCCCCTTAATTAACACAATTAATTAATAAACTGTCTTTAAGGAAGGGAAGGGACTAGTACAAAATTTGGTGGAAATTGCATGAAACAATCTGTAGAATCCCACCAGTTGTTGTTTGTAGAAGGTCCAAAAGGGTCAATACCTGTTGTTTGAAGGTAGTAAATCCTACCCGTGAGGGTCAAAAATAAAGTGACAAAGTCTGGTTTTGTTGTAAAAACGGTAAATGAAATGAACAGCTATAGCTAGAAAGTTTGGCTATATTTGGAACAACTTGGAAAGGAAGTGACGTAAGAGGAGAAGTTTATTAGGAACAAATTAAACGTAGTATTTAGCGAATTGGGGGTTTAATTTCTAGATTTAAAGATTTAATTTTTGAAGCCAGTTTGTGAAGTTTATAGTAAGTTAGAAATTAAAAGCTGAATAGTATACGATCATCCCAAGCTTAATTCTTTGTGGAATGAATCCCTTGATATAGAAAGGAACTTGAGCCATTCATTCTGTTGTGGTTAAGTTTGATGATACTTACTTGAGCTGTAGAAGATTACCCATTACCGTAAATGAATAAAAGCTCAAGAAGATGGGTTTTTTTTGAGGTAAAAAAGTGAAATAAAAAGGTAGATTTATATGAGAGTTTATTTGGCAAGTTGTTGGAGGATTTGACGACCTGTTGTTCCGGTTTTATCATCCCCACCCAACCCACATTTATTATATTATCCTCGTACCTGTTGTTGCCCAATCTGTGGTATACCCCATCGGTTATTATTCCATGCACATTCTTCTACTGAAAACTAATAGGATTGGATCGTGATCGTTACCGTTTCCCAGTACCCAACTCCTTTTATTTAGAAGAGGTCTTGCACACTATACTGTTCCGTCCGTGGTAGTTTTAGCTGAAGAATCTGTTGTGAGTTGTTAAAATTGTAGTTGAAAGGTCAAGATGTTAGGTGAGATTGTGTAAAGATGGATGCTGGAGTGTTGGAAATGTTGTGACAATTAATAATAAATAATAATGTGATGAGGAATTAAGGGAAGTGAGGAGGGTATATAGATTATTTGGTTGAATAATATAAAAGGGAAATGTGAACCTGTGTGCTGTGGTAGGAGGATGGTGTAGTTTTTAATTAATTGTAAAGGAAGAAGTTTATAATAATAATTAATAATTTGATCATGTTTCGTGGTACGAGTGAGAATACTTGTTTGAGATGCAGGGAAACGGTCTATCCTGTTGACAGGTACGTATTATTTCCATATATTATATGGAAATATTCATGAGTTTATTGCATTGGAGAGAGTTTATAGGATATTTAGTGTGTTTTAGAGGGTACTGCATGAGTTCTTGGCAGGCACTATCCTTGTTAACTTTGAAATATGTACCGTAGTTACTGTTTTAATTCCCCTGTGGCTTTATTACTTCTAAGGGAAAATGATAAATTCTATTAAGGTGGACAAGGTAGGACTTATAACATGGGAAAGGTAGAGGGGAATTAAACCAGAGGGGGAATTAAAACGGGAAATATGTTGTATGGACTTGATTAGCTTATCCTAAAACCTGATTTCCATTACAAGATAGTGAAGGGTCATAAAGGGGATTGAGGTCAGCATTTTGATTCCGGTGAAGTACTACTGGATGAGATATTCTGAAAGTCATCCAACTTATACTAACTCAAAATTGGATTGGATGGAGTTGGCCTCATTTTAATTACCTTTTTGAAAAACATAAGCTGGAATTATAAAAAAATCTGTACTCAAAATCATGTCAGAAAGATGTGTTTTACGAGTCGGGAATACATAGTTTAAGCAAAATCTGACTCTAGTATGAGCTCTCTTCGGGTCCTACCTACAAACTTTAACAAATTGGATCAAAATGTTCATAAAAACCGTTAATTTTCATGCAAAAGGGAAATAAGTCCATATCCTTCATCGTTGAACCGTCTACTTTTAATTTTATAGAAACAGCTACGCTTGTAGAAACACATCTTTAAAGTTAATTCATAGGCAAAATCTCATTAATTAATTAATCAATCATTAATTAAGCTAACAAGGGTGTAAATTGGACCCGAAATACACGAAATCGGCTGGTTATTATAGCCCCGGGTTTCCTTATTTCTTTAATACTTTACTTTTTACATAAACTGCCCACAACTTTGTCTAAAGGTCCAAAATATGATATATGTAAATGTAGGGTCGTAGGCGTAGTAGGTTTTAAGCCCAGTTAGTATAATATTATTTGGTCCACATTATTATTAGTAAGTTTTATGCCAAGTAAAGTGTGTGTGTCCTTTCCTCCTTCATGAAGAGACCATAATAAATAAATAAATATATTCTGTCTGGAGTAGTAGTAGTAGAGTAATTGGGTAGGAAGGTGTAGTTGTCGTGTCGTGGGTGGTGGAAATGCCAAAATATGGATCGAATAAATTGGTTCTAGCACACATGGTCATTCCTCATTTCATGATGGGCTAAATAATCCCCCCAATTATTAACTTTCATTGAATAACTAAAACTATATACTCCTTCCCCATATAACATATTCATTCATCATCATCCAAACCACATCATCTTATTCTTCTTATGCTTATCTATATAGTCTTATCTCTAGAATCAAATGATGCTCTACATTGTTGTTTGTAGAAGTAAGTATAGAACAAACACACACGCACTTTACAACTTCATCAACCTTCAACTAATTTCCATACTTTACTCTCCATAATTATACCCTATTAAGTATGATTTAAAACTATTACTTCTGTGACCGATCCATCCCTCATACAATAAGCAACAGATCATGGAACTTTATTTAGGATTATAAGAGATGAAGTGTAGTTTAGGACCATGAACCTATAGGGTTCCTAGGAATTTATTTATGAAAAACCTGCACTTTCTATGAAATATTTGACAGAAAGTCACGTAAAGCGTGATACCGTATTTCCCGTTTTAATTCCTCCCCCGGAATAATTCCCCCTACCTTTCCAAGTTAAAGGTCCTATCATGTCCATGTTGATAGAATTTATAATTTTTCCTTCAAAATAATAAATCCCCAGGGGAGTTAAAAGGGGAAATAGGGTAATTATTCAATGTTTCATAATTCAGGATGTTGTAGTAGCAGGATTTAATAAAGAAGGAAGGGGAACAGTGATTGATTTTTGCTAAAAAAAAAGAATAATGTGTCAGAAAATAATGATAGATGTGGTTGTATATTTTTAATGAATTTAGAGTTGGACCCCTTAAGGACTTTTCCTTTTTCCATTCTGGATGTTTTAAATGTTGTGTTTGTGGAAGTCGACTAAGCCTACGGACTTACTACCATTCCCAACATGATCATGAGGATAAGGAGGTCTATTGTGTTAGTCATGTACCAAAACCTGGACCAGGTCATCTGGATGGATCCGCTGTTGGGATCCGATCTGCCCTTAATGTACCCAAAACCACCTCCTATGTCAATGAACAAGTTAGAGTTTTAATTGAGATACATAATACGGCATAAATTGATACTAATCCAACATCCAACTTAACACGATCCTTATCTTCTTGGTTAAAATGAAATGGAAACCTGTGTTCTCCCACACACAAATATTATCATTATCAAATAAAATATACAAGTTCAAAGGAGGATACGTAGGCGGACAGTTTGGCAAAACAGGATTAGAGAAATAAGGATTAAACCACATTGGCTAAAATACAATCTAAAAACAATTAATAAAAATGTTTAGCAATATACAAAGGGCTTAGCAGAAATTATGACAAGAAAGTAGCCTATCTTGAACTTCATTATTTTAGCAAAAATGTGTAGTTCGTAAACAAATTGGAGTTAAAGAATCTGTTCTTTCCAAGTTAAAAATACGCATGTTTTTTTCATAAACTTTACTATCAGAAAAACGGTTCCAATTCCGTATAATCCGCTTTAAAATCAATAAAAGATTATAGGAAAGACTTGTATATTTAAATAATTCTATTTATGATGACTAGAAGTGGGAAGTCGGTGGTGATTTATTTGGGTGCGGTTAGGCTAGGGAACTTATTAAGGATTGTTTGTTATTCTAGAAATTTCATGGTTAGATAGAAGAGATGGATAGGGCCAGGGCTGTTTAGAAAAGGTTGATAGTGAATAAACCCTGTGGCATCACTAACTAATTACCATATAGACGTAGACCACCAGAACTAATAAATGACAATCCATGGTCGTCCTCCTCTCTTAATTCTTCCATGTTTTTTAGAAAGAGAGAGAGAGTTGTCCACTGATGTATAACGAACGGTCTGAGCACCCAACAAAATGCATGAACAGTTTCCTCTAGTTTATTTATATCTGTAAGTTAAGTTGGATGATAAAATGGGAATAAATGTGGTTAATTGATGAATATTGATACAGATTCGGTCGGCAGGAAAGGGTACGATTGATTTGGAAAGTTTAAATATCCGTTCATCAAGTCGAGGAAGGGAGAACGGGTCGTCTCCAGCGTTTGACTCCCCCATCCCCACCACCACCACTATTCCTGGAGGAGCTAATAATAGTAGTAGAAGTCACAATTATGGACGTTTTGATGCTTCCGCACTCCATATAGCCCATGCCTTAAGGGCTACTGAGCTTCAGAAAGCGTACAAGAAAGAACAGCCTCTACATCACTATCTTGTCAGTACTATCCTGTATTCAAAACTCTATTTTAACCATCTGTATTTGAGTCTGTATTTGGCCCTGTACTTCACCCTGAATTTGACCCTGTGGTAGTCTCTGTATTTAAACCTGTATTTTACCCTGTATTTGAAACTGTAGTTTAACCACCTGTATTTGAGTCTGCATGATTACCTTCTGAGTAGCTCAGCCTGTATTTTACCCTGTATTGGAACCTGTATTGGAACCTGTATTTTACCCTGTATTTGACCCTTGACCCTGTATTTGACCCTTGAACATGTATTTTACCCTGTATTTTACCCTGTATTGGAACCTGTATCGGAACCTGTATTTTACCCTGTATTTGACCCTTGACCCTGTATTTGACCCTTGACCCTGTATTTGACCCTTGAACATGTATTTTACCCTGTATTTGACCCTGTATTTTACCCTGTATTTGACCCTTGACCCTGTATTGGAACCTGTATTTTACCCTGTATTTGACCCTTGACCCTGTATTTTACCCTGTATTTTACCCTGTATTTTACCCGTGACCCTGTATTTTACCCTGTATTTGACCCTGTATTGGAACCTGTATTTGAAACTGTATTTGAACCTGTATTTTACCCTGTATTCTATATTGTAAGTTGTATATTTTATTGTATTTTTGATGTATTTCTATCCTAGCCAAAAGAAGAGCAGACGGAGTTAGAAATGAAATTTCGAAAAGAGGAAGATATCCTTTATAGAAAATTTGAAAAAGCGAGAAAGGAAGAGGAAGCTCGAATCCATGCCGAGTTCCGTGAAGAATGGGAACGGGAGTTGGACAAATTGGCTTCAAAATTCGAGTCCCTTCGAGCCCAAGAAGACCCCCACACAATTACCAAACTACGAGCCAAAGAACGGGACGACCTAGAGCGACATATGACAATTAGAAGGGATAAAAAGAGAGAACAAATTACTCGAAAACTTCTTGAACATGAAAGGTAAAGATCTCCAACGCTGCGAACGCTAACGCTGCGTTTAAACGCTAACGCTGCGTTTAAATACTGACGCTGTGTTTAACGCTAACGCTGCGTTTAACGCTGCGTTTAACGCTGCGTTTAACTCTATAACGCTGAGTTTAATGCTAAATCTGGCTTCTTTATTTTGCAGAGCGGCGACCGCAGCTCTTGTGGAAAAACAGAGCAAGGAGATGCTACATCTGATTAACGAGCGTAAACGTGACTTTCTCCAGCGTGGCGGTGGAAGTGACGAGGAAGACGCTGGTGACCCCGACTTTTTTCTACCTTATCCCCAAAACCCCCCTCCCCCTTCCCCCCCAACCACGGACAAGCTGCATATTTACTCGGACCCTGTAGAGTTCACTGATATCGACCAGATTGCCATCACCGTAAGGCTATCCTTAAAAAAACAACACCCCAAAGTCGCGACATATAGCTGCGGTTTATCTAAGGGAAAATATAGTTTGAAGCACGTTAAACATGGGAGAGATACGCCTGTTTAACATGTAAAGGATATAGTATGAGGCTGGGCAATTATGTCGCGACTTCACGAAGTATTATTTAAGAAAAGTGTAAAATGGTCTGTATTGATCTTCTAGGTCGCCCAAGAAGACCAGAAAACATTTACCGACTTAGTCCGGAAACTGGTATCCCGTTGTGGGACAGATGTAGAAAAAGCCCGTACAATCTTCAGATGGATAACCGTAAAAAACCTAAACGCGATGGACTTTTCGGAAGATGTCCGCACAGACACCCCTATGGGTCTCCTCCGCGGTATTAAACAAGGGACGGAGAGTTACCACGTCCTGTTCAAACGTCTCTGTTCCTATGCCGGTCTCCACTGTGTGGTTATCAAGGGTTTGAGCAAAAGTGCAGGCTACCAACCCGGAGTAAAATTCACGGATAGTCGTTTTCGAAATTCATGGAATGCGGTTTATGTAGCTGGAGGATGGCGGTTCGTCCAGTGCAACTGGGGTGCTCGTCACCTAGTAAATGCCAAGGAACGAGCAACCTCCAAGTCGGATTCCCTAAGATATGAATACGATGACCATTATTTTTTGACGGACCCTAGTGAGTTCATTTTTGAGTTCTTCCCTTCCACAACGGAGTGGCAGCTTTTGAGGCGTCCCTTGGTGCTTCATGAATTTGAACAGTTGCCTTTTGTTCGGAGTTTGTTCTTCCGCTACGGACTTTACTTCCCCCCGGGTCAGACTTGTGACGGGGTTGTCAATTCTTTGGGAGATATCATCAGTCATTGTAAAGCGGTCATGACCACGGACCATTCGGGGGCTGGGACGGTGAGGATTGGGATGCCTCCGCAGATGGAGGGTTGCCTCATATTCCACTATAATCTTAAGGCTTATGATACGGAGTCTGATAACTTTGATGGGGTCAGTCTCAAGAGGTTTGTTATGCAGAGTGTGGCACCGCCCGTCGTGTCATTTAGGGTTCATGCTCCAGCCTCTGGGGCCTTTCTTCTGGATGTTTTTGCTAATGCTGTTACCCCTCGTGAGTACCTTACTGGCGAACCTATGAAGTTCAAGTCTGTTTGCAAGGTAGGACTTATTCCTTAGATTTGCCCTTGCCCATGCCCATGCCCATGCCCATGCCCATGCCCATGCCCATGCCCATGCCCATGCCCATGCCCATGCCCATGCCCTTATGATAAATGTCTGGAAATGCCTCATATGCCCGGCATGTATGCCCAGCCCACATTGCCCGATAAATGTCCTATGCAATATTTTTAGACAGTTTAGGCATATTTGGCATAAATGCTCGGCAGATTCCATAAATCCCTAACCTAGCCTAACCAAAAATGTGTCTAGAAACTTTTTCACAAAAGTCCTACAAATTAGAATAAAATGATGAAAAATCGGGTTTTTGAAGCCAAATCATAAATGCCCAATTTGCCCATAAATGCCCGACACATAAATGCCTGGCATTTAGGGCATAATGCCTTAAAATGCCAAGGCATGGGCATACCTCTATTCCTTACTATATGGTGTTATCATTCTGTGGCTTATCGAGTATTCTTGTTTCCTTTAGGTGAAGATAGAATGTGCAATGTTGTCGACAGTAATGGTCCCACTTCCGGATTGTGCTTCGGGAGAGTGGGGCCCTGCAAAGGCGACCAGACTCTTTGGCCTTATTGCTCTTTCCCATCCGGACCCTCTTGTCTTCTCTGGTAGGGAGATTCTTATTGAGTTTAGGATGTCCAGACCTCTAACAGACTTTATGGCCACCCTTCATAAAAACGGGACGGATGAGAAGAAACTAGCAAAGTAAGAGACTGTATAGTTTAGTAATTATGAGGAGAAGTAGTGGATAATTGTTTGCCAAAGTTGAGGATTATAAAAATGTATTTCCCTTTTAGGTTTATAAACCAGTCTGTGCGTAATGATGAAGTGACCTTTTCAATCCAGTTCCCTGAAGAAGGCCAATACGGTCTTGATATTTACACAAGGGAAATTGACAATAATGACCTGCCAACTACTTCCAGTGGGAAACAACTCCTTACTCATTGTTGCAAATATTTGATAAATTCTTCTAAAAGAAATGTCCACTAATGTATTCACAAAATGTCTAAATAAGGAACATAAACACTATTCAATTGCAAACAAATGTCAAGAGTATAAACCAAATGCATTTAATATCTTGGAAATAAGGTTGTATAGTAAACTGTCGTTTTATCACAATTAATTAATCAAATAAAGGACTATTTTTAGGAGGCTGTCATTTCTATTACTTTTATGAAACTTTTTTGGTGCCTACAACTTTCTAGTGAACTGTCTATTTTATTTTAGAGTGAAATAATAAAGTACAAGTAGCTATCCGTATTTCCGGGTTTAATTTCTTCTTTAAAGAGAATGGGGAGCAAAACTCGGGAAGTATTTTTAAAGGAGAGGAATTAAAACGGGAAATTGACGGTAGTTCAGCTGAACCTTTTATACCTTTTATTCCAGGTAGCTACACTCTACTTATTTTAAACATCAAAATAACAAAAATCAACCTTACAAACCTTATCATATTTTATTAAAATAACAAAAATGTACTAAACAAAAAGTAAGTCAATGGATTTTTCACTACAAATTAATTGGTAAAAGGGGGAAGGAAGGGAGAAGCTAACTTATCGAACAAGAGAATCACCATGCAACTTCCTTAAATAATCATGATCATAACTCGGGTTCCTTAGGTCGACTGAAGTAAAACAGAAAGGGCATCTTTAACTGCATGATAAACGATGTTTTTAATTTGCAGTTTATCTTCATGATTTGTGTGGGTGTCTGTGAGGTTGCGGAACTCTTCAGTCAGTTGAAAACAATGGCTCACGTTCTCCGGAGAGACGAAATCCTCTGCTATTTTTATGCAGTTGTGCAAGTTTCGAACCTTTAAAGAATATATCATGGGTAAGGTAAAAGTAGGTAAGCTTTATGGATTTAAAACCGATAGCCAAGTTACTAAAGGTTACCTGATGAGGAGCCCCGGCAGGGATGAAGACGGCGTCACCGGAGCACTGAACAATTGGAAATCCAATCACATCATACTCTTCGCGAAGACGGGTTCGAAGTTCTCTGTCAAGATAAGCCACTTGATCGTGAATCGGATCGTGATGGGGTTCTAGGGCCAAACCTCTTTCCACCGATACCTGTCAAAGATAAATACACGTATTTTATTAGCATAATCTCAGTGTAAATCTTTAAATCAATCCGTTTAAATAAAAGGGGACCTTGTTCAAGAGATCCCTTATTTTAGCAGCATCCCATGGTCTATAAATATGCCAAAGAGCGCCAGGAAGTTCGCCATCTTCTAAGACTCTTTTTATCGTTTTTTGATCACAGTCTGAATCTTTTATAGCATCGTGAACGGCTGGAAAAATTTATAACATTTGATAATAGTTTTTACGGGTGAAAATTATAAGAGGTGAATTGGTGGAACGGAACCTTTATTATGCTGCTCAACGTCACAGTTTATAGGAACGCCGACATAAACGACGCAGTTTACAGCATCCGAAATATCC
Source organism: Hydroisotoma schaefferi (assembly GCA_034682405.1). NCBI lineage: Eukaryota > Metazoa > Arthropoda > Collembola > Entomobryomorpha > Isotomidae > Hydroisotoma > Hydroisotoma schaefferi. The sequence goes on along the minus strand of JAQFZX010001788.1, from coordinate 3,032 downwards.
AAATGTAAATTTGTAGTTCCCTTGTCCAGATAATTGCCGTCTCCATAAGCAATGTACATTTTGGGACCGAGATCAGGTGCCATAAACTTATTAGGTAGTCTGGCTGCCAAGTTGAGTTTCCCATCACGATGAGTATATTCTTTTAGTGGAAGAGCTTTCATGAGGTCGGCAAATCTATTGGGCATTAAATTAGCGAAATCATCTCCAGGAGGCCAATCTTTTAGTTTTAATAGCATCACATTCCCATCATCATCTCTTAGTCTTTTTGAAACATCCACAAATCCGTCCCAAAATGTCTGCATTTTTTCACCAGGTATTAATTTTCCGGTCATGCAGTTGATCAAATCGTTTTCATCTTTTCCAAAGTGTTCTGCAAATGACTCGGGAGTCCATAATGTTTTACTGAGTTCGTCACCAACTTTGGAGACAAGGACTGGCTGTCCTCGTTTCCACAGATCTTTAAAGGGACCGTAGTTGCCCTCGTGGCTTGGGCTTAGCAGTCTTAGTAGCGTCCCAAAACACATCCATTCATGGGGAAGGCCCGGGTAGAGAAGCTCGCTCTCTCCTATCGTAATTACCTTTACGGGAATCTTGGATCGGTCGTAGTAGGGATTACGGGAGGAAGTGCTGTTTCCATTCTGGATGGAAGAACCGTTTGTAGTCTTTTCCGAAACGTCGAGGATTTGTTTCTTCAACGAAATGGCAGCGGTAGTTGCTGTTTTAGACATAATACTGGATCTGAAGTATTCATTTTCTTCATCTGAATCTGAATCTGAATCTGAATCTGAGTTTACAACCTGCAACACAGGATTCAAATTTTTAGATACGCTGACTGATAGATGATAATCCCAAAGTAAATTTGGGAACTGGCCGAAAATATTTACCTTTTCCTGGGACTTTTTAATACATGGCACGGTCTCTGCAATCTTTTTTGGAGAAATGGCTACATTTCTTTCCTAAAACAGACATTAAATGATATTAATCATGGCAGTTTAAATTCAATAACTTGTATAGTAATTCAATTATTCACTGCCTACTTTCTCCACACATTCCTTGAGATTGTGCTCTGTGTCGAGAGCATCGGAACATCCACATAACTGATCTATTCTCCATTTGCGCCGTACAGCATGCAAAGTTTTGGCTACATCCTCTGAAGCGTTTCCAGGAAGGATTTGTATCAATCGCATTCGTTCCAAAGTATGTGAAACCTGGTGGTTCTGGTTACAATACAGCCATCCGAACTCATCTTTTTCCTGGTCGGCTATCGTCATTCCCTTATTCTAAAGTCAGAAAGAAGTTTTAAAATTGGTTTAAAAGCCACTTTCGTATGATAAGGATTTAAATCCTACACCTACCTTTTTAGCATCAATCTGTCTAGCTTTGAAGCATTCAACACAAACCATAAATCCACAAGATTCGCATGCCCAGTGGTGGTTAAATATTGTGGTTGCACAAGAGTCACACATTTCCCTAACTTTCTCTACAATCCGTTTCCAACTGATGTTACGATTTACTCCTAAATTCTTATCCAAATTTATAGCCTCCTTGTCTTCTGCAAGAAGTCGGCAGAACTGGTCACCCAATTGAGTAATTAACCTTTTAGATAGTTCTAATCCCAACCGTTCCGGAAGTTCCTCTTTTGATGGCAACCAAAGATTATAATCACTCTAAAAACAAGAAAAAAAACCCAGAAAATTAACTATCTCTCCTTATTTTAATTCCCAGAGGAAATAAAACCAGAAATACGTTACGTAAATAAAATACCGTAAGAGTATCCGCCTCCGGGTCACAAAATCCCATAGTTAAGAATCCAGTAATTTGACCAGAATGAGGAGAAAGGGTCTGAGTCTTGTTGTTCCTCCGGGTCATTAATTTCCTAAAAGATTGAAACCTACAAACGATATCTCCACTTGTCTTATGATCCGTCACCACATCCTTCTTATTCCGACACTCTCGACATCGATTCACTGCAGCGTATTTATAGCAAGGTTGATCCTGGACGAAGGGGGAATCCGCTGTAAATTCCAACTTCCGCTTCTCTCCCCCTCCCGTTGACCTTATCTCCGCCCCATTGAGGTCAGGGTCAAGGTCACTACCTATTTTGGATGGGGTAGCGGGTTTTGAACCGGTTATCCGGACTAATCGCTCCTGCAACGGCATCAATTCCATATCATTATCCTCGTCAGCCGGACGTATAACTTGTTGGGGGGATAAGACGGGTGGGAGTGGTTCTTCTTTTGATGACGTGTCCATTGGGAGGATATCCACAAGGGGGTCCCTGTCCGAGTGCTTATCTGAAATGTCCGGTTTAAACAATTCTCTGTCTCCTCCTTCCGGTCCATCCAGGATTATCAGGGGAGGGGGAACCTCCACACCTTTTATCCCCCTCTTATCTTCCCTATCCACCATTCTTCCTCCATTCAAAGTGGACATCTTTGGCTTATCTTGGTAAGTAATTGACGCTTATCAACTACAATTACTCAATATTAATTACTTTAAAAGTGCTAAATCCTTAGCCTAAAGCCTACCTTTTTGACCACTTTTAGAATCCAGTTTTTAAGGGTTTTTAGTTTGTAAATTTAGCCTATAAATCTCCAATTTTTGAACGGGGTGAAGACTACCATTTATTTTAATCGGGAAACACGTTTTTGGAAGTTGGTTTTTATATTCAATTAATCAGTTTTTTGGTTAATTAATTAATTACTTTCTGGTTACAAAATTTGTTGGATCAATTGGCTTTTTTTGGTATGGATTGGATTCCCGGGGAAATAAAGGAATCTCCCTTTACCCCGCTGGGTTCTGCTTTTGTTTCCTCGGATTTTAGGAGCGTTTTAGACGCTAGGCTGATTTGGTCTTATCTTTGATAAGGGATGAAAGATAAGCGTTCAAGTATACACGGACGCTGGCTATACATACCATTTTACATGAAGGTGTAGCTGTAGTGTTTCTTCTTATATTTGGTCTTATCTTTGATAAGGGATGAAAGATAAGCGTTCAAGTATACACGGACGCTGGCTATACATACCATTTTA
>JAQFZX010001787.1:0-25279 GCA_034682405.1 Hydroisotoma schaefferi | reverse complement strand
GCGCGAACGGACAGACGGACAGACGGACAGAGTGAAAGTTCATTCACATAAAAGGCATTTACATGCCTTTAATAAACCAGGTAATGATCCAACTTCAATCTATAATAACTTATAAAGAAAGAACACCACGACACTCTAAAATACAACGGATGTAAGTTAACTGAGCAAACTTATTTTAAAAAACGTTAGTTAAGTCCCAAGTAAAGTTTCTAAAATAGGGAGAAGCGGGCATGAGCCGATACCGGGTATTTCCGGGTATTGAGTTGGTTGTATGTATTTGGTAGTTGTAGATTGGGTGTTTGGGATGAATTAAATGAATGGTTCAAGTTCAAGTGAAAGCTTTAATTTTTCGCCAACTCGGCTCGATTTCCTTCCATTCTTCTTCAACCGTTACTTTACTTATTCCGATTCTTTTACTTGGATTCGGCCCCTCATAAATTTATCTCCTTGAGTTCCGCTTCCAACTCTGAGATTTATTCCCTTTTTCTTACCGTTTTTTTCATCCAACTGGGGCTTCCAAGCCTTTTCCCCACCCCCTTTATAGATACTAACAAATACAGCACATGCTGGGCATTTTTTAGGCTTCAGACAAACATATAGATTGTGGATGGAAGGATGGAGAACTTTTTCACGTTGGTCGGGACATATTTTGGAAAACCTATGATAGATATTTTACTTTATTTTACTTTTAGTATTTTACTTTTAAAATGCATTTGCTGTAGGTTCTGGTAGAGTTGGTTGGGTTTTGTGGGGGTGACTGCCAAAAACTGGGAGGATGAGGTTGTACAAGAAAAACTATTTTGGCCAACAGAGACCAAAATACTTATTAGGTTGTAAAGTTGGATGGAGAGTGCTTTTGCTCATACGTTTCTAGCCACGTTTTTCGTAGTGGAAGGCGTTGATAATGGCATTTAGCAAATTAATAACGTAAAATAAATAAGGAACCTTATAAAAAGGATGGTGTTGCGGTTATTTAGACTATAAACCATTCTTGTTCTAAGAGATATGGGTGTGGTTTTCGTTTTATGAAATTATTCACTCCATTTCCTCAATCAATTAGTGTAGTGTAATGACAATTGTAGCGAAATGCATCAGTGGTTAGCTTATATTCAAAAAAACATCGTAATAGGTTAAATTATGCTGCTTAATACCAGACATATTTGTTTTGCAGAGAGTTAATTATTATTTGCCGTAAAGAAGGTAAAAACAAAGAGTTTGATCGAACCCACCGCAAAATCCCATAACATTCCAGTATATGCAAAACGGGAATAAGGTAGAGGAGCTCATAATCCAATATTTTGTTCCTAACTAAAGTAGTAGTAGTAAGTAGTCTTCGACCTGTTCTAAAGTTGAGTTGGATGGAGTCGAAGCAAAAGTTGTAACTGGATGATGGAAAACCTTCCTTGATTACAAAATCAATAGTAGGAAGGTGGAACGGACGGGTTGGAAGTAAATAATACCTTCTACATCCTCATTTACATAATTCCACTCCATTCTTTACTACTAGATAGAATACAGTATGGAAATAGCATTATAATTAAGCTTTTATACTTGACAAATACAATAATCAAAATCCAGCTACAATTGGCAGCGTAATTTAAATGAAGAACAAAATTGAAATAAAGAACAAAATGCATGTACCAAAAGTATCTCGTCCATTTACCATTTTGCAAAGCTAATGTTAATTCAATATACTTCGAGTTTAATTTTGGGGAATATCTATTACTGCTGAAGAATTTAAAACTGTACAGAAATATTTGACCGGTTCTTAACTGGCCGAAAATCAACTTGTTAGTGGAATGTTGTCCTCTGACACAGTAAAGGAAATAAATAAATAAACCTACAATACTAATTTTACCAAATGTACTCCCTCCATCAATAAACGGTCGGCCTCCACTTGAACAATTTAATTAATTAGCTAATTTTCCCTACAACCCCATCTACTCTCCTTGTACTATTCACTGTGAAGGTTGAAGGTATTTATAATTGTCGTCTCTCCGAAGTTCTTACCACTGAATGACTGTTCGGGCTAATAAATTATTGACAAGTAGTCCTATCACTTCCTCTGTTCTGTCGATGGCAGATTGTCTTCTACTTTAAGCCAAATCCCGGCACTTGTTTTAAGAACACTAACAATCAACAGATAAAAGAGTACTAGGGCAAGGCTCTGCTCCGTCTATACCAAAAATGGTCCAAAATAGGAATAAAGGTTCTGCTTTTAAGTAGTAGGAGTAACACTCTGCCTATTAGTAGTAGTAGTGGCAAACGTATAAGTAGTTTATAGTTGCAGTGGTATAAGTAGTAGTAGTAGATAAAGTAGCATAAGATCTAAAGCTATAAAGCTGAACTTGTGGCTGGGCTGAATCTTGGGTTGGACATTAAAGAGGGTAATTTGGCTGAGGTTAGTGATCCATTAATTTACCAAACAACCTCTTTTTATTTTGTTTACAACTTTCAATGGGAAAATTATTGAATCCCGTCCCTATTAAACGCATCCACTAACACTAACACTACTACTACTACTATTACTACTACTACTACTACTACTACTACTACTACTACTACTACTACTACTACTACTACTAACCATAAAGCCTAACCCTCAGTATTATTATTATGACTACGTAGTAGAATTAACTGTGAATGTATTAGATGGATGCGTGTTTGTTGGGCAAGGTCGCTAATGGGCTTGTTAATTGCCTCCACAAGGGTTAAATGCCCACACACTCCACATAATCTTTACTAGTTTGTAAAGTAGTTATAAAAACACAAACATATCCCATAAAACTGGATACCGTATGGGTAAGTTTGGTACAAAGTAGGTAATATGCATTTACTTTTTAACATACCCATACCCCGTCCCGTTTTTTAATCGCCCATTACCATTATCATTATTATTGTTATAATCTATTGCTACTCTGTCGTGGCCAACATTAACATTGTTTATCGTACATTACCCGTTCATTCACCTAAACTACCACCAAACTAAGCCAGTTTACATACACCCATTACCTTTATTCCAGTCTTGCAGGCCAAAGTAGGTTACAACTGCATAGGGTGGGTGACTTCTCTATTAAAATAAAAGGAGGGCAAGGTTATTGAAAATATCTTCACCTCCTAAAAACAGCTATTACTTTTATCCCGTTTTTATGTTAAATCCTGTACTTTGATCCAATATAACTTCATAGGGAATAAAACCGAACGTGAGTAGGGTCGTATTATTAAAGACATTTTGGTAAGTTTGAATAGCATTGGAGCTACATTTGCAAATTTATTTATTAAATACTCCGTAGATAGATCACCACAGGTATCCTGCTCGACTAAGAATGCCAAAAAATGAAACTACTACAACCATGAACCTAATGATATAGTAGGTCTAAATTTATATCGCATTTTGTATGTGAATTACAAGAATCCTTATGAGACTTTGAAATCCTTGCTGATTTATTGTCTAAATTCCATCCTTGTTTTTGCCTTGGTGTACTTTTCCCTATAGATTTCCTACCAATGTTTACGTATCTAGCTCAGGGTTTGGTAAGTAGAATGAGGGAAATGCCTTCCTTCCCTTCTGAATAACATATTACATTAACTAGGAACATTTCATTAAAGAATGGGTTACGAGCACGAGCCACGCACGCAGACACGCTAACAAGAAATACTCCTGGAATAGTATAAGGTTCCTTTTTCTTAAACAGAAGTCTCAAATTCTATTTCTAAATTTCCTATCCACCTTATTATGGCTATTTCTTACGAGGTTTGGAACTTTATACTCTTGGTTTCTCTATCGCAACGACCACCACCTCTTCTTCTATACTATTTCAACATTTATTAACTAGTTTTTACTCAACCCAGCCAAAGTGTTCGCAGCAAGACGGATTCCGGCCTTTTACAAACTCCTGTTGGGAACTGTCGAAGTATTTATGGCGGAGAAAAGTATTCTAAATAGAAACCCAGCTTAAGTAATACTTACTATAGCAGCAATAGTAGTCGGCAAAATAAATGTAGCAGTAGTAAGTAAAGTAAATGCTTTTAGTAGTACTAGTAGGTAGTAGCAATAAGGGTCGTTTATAGTAGTAGTAGTTGCAGAAGTGGTAGTAGTAAGTAGTAGTAGTAGTGGTGGTAGTAGTAGTAGTAGTTATAATAGTAGTAGTGGTGGTGGTAGTAATAATAATAGTAGTAGTAGTAGTTATAGTAGTAGTAGTAGTAGTAGTAGTAGTAGTAATAATAAAAGTAGTAGAAGTAGCAGTAAATGCAAAAGTAGTAAAATAGGTACTGAATTTTTTTAAATTGTAAAATCCGCATTTAAAACTTACCATTTGCTTCAAGTTCATTGCGAGTTATTAGTAATTATTTCTCTGGAAGAAGTAATAAGCAACTGCGATACCTATATATTCTTCTGTGTAAAGTATAAGCATGGGCAGGTGACTTTCAGTATTAATTATACGAGAGGAATAATTTTGCTGTTTCAGGTGGAACTATTCTAAGAATTAGGGTATTTAGTTAAAGTTGTATTAGAAGAGTAAATGGAGAAGTTATGAATCTTCTCCGTTTGGTTAAAGTATGAAAATAGTTTATTTTGTTTAGAAACTACAAAAGAGTTAACCGCTTGTAATATTTTGTTCCATAATTTATTACCCAACAACTGGCTCGTTCGGCATATCTTGAACTTTTAGGCACGCATCTCAAGTCCAATGATTCATAATTCACCTCATAATATGCCTAAACCTGACTACCGGGGATAAAATATGCAGTCAGATCCTCACTATCCACAAACAAACTAACAACATTCAACTAGGAATATTATGATTAAGCCCCAAGTAAAACTTTCGTTTGTTTAATTTCCCCGTGAATGAATTTTTAATAGTTCTGCCTATTCGTTTTTATAAATAAATATTCATAGGATCCTTGTAAATTACTTTCTAGCAGATTAATGCATTCCACCAGAAAGAAATGTAAGCATAACGCACAACTTTCGCTATCACTCACAGCGAGTAAAAACAGAAGTTATGAAAAGAGAAATCCCTTTTCTAAACTTTACTTAAGAAATAATTTAACGTTCCAGAAGTCTCCAATCTTCCAATTTACCTTAATATTGGGTAAATTATAATAAGAATCGATGAGATAAATCGCAATTAGTAAATGATGCTTTCTAAAGTCATCAAAAAGCTTTGGGTAGCATTGGAGATTCATTATAAGTGGAGATGGAAGTTCCAGAATAGGTTAAATATGTTAAAACGGAAGTGAACAATCTGCTCAGAACTCAACAATTGAGGGACAATTAAATCTAGCCATCCAGCTTCCGTTTTAGTCTAAAATTCCAAAACCTCCTAAGCCAAAGATATTGCAATTTTATAAAGAATCCCTCCCACCCAAATGCCATTTTCCATCTAAAGACAAACTATCCACTTTTTTCTGGATAAAGCTGCTGCTGCAAAAAAAGTTCCCTAAAATCGTAAGTAGTAGATGAAAGAGTCCCTTTGTACGAGAGATTTAATGTTTTACGCAACAATCCACCAGTTCCTCATACTCTTGTAGGAAATAAAGTGAAGTGGTCTCTCTGAATTTGTTTTATTTTATTTTTTCCCAGATCAAGAAAAGGAATAGCAGTTTCCTCATCCGCCGACCGACAGAGATGAAGTAAAAAACTAGAGAAAAAAAGAACAAGTTTCCAAGATAGTTTGCTCTCTGGTCGTGAACAGCTTTGGACTTTTTTTTTCCTTGTAAAAAGTGCAAGATATATTATATTCTTTGGTGGAGACTATTCCTAAGTAGAAGGAAGAAGAAGAGCCATTTTTTATTTGCGAAGAAGAAAGGGAAGAAATCGATCCTGGGCTTTTGGACGGAACCATAAATCTAAGCTCTTGTGAATAAAGCATCCAATGACGGCTTCTCCAGCCTTCCAACAAATCACAACAGAACTACTATACAGTTTTACACTGGAACTTTTTTTATTGGATTTTATGGAAATTAATTAAATGGAAAAAATGTCTAAATATTTTCATCAACATTTCTATTTTTTTACATCTCTCTATTTGATTCGGATGCGGAGAGGGGATCTAATACTCATCATTTTTATAAAACGTCCCCTCAATTGTTTTCCTGACTTTCTAATCTTCGGCAAAGTTTCGGTATAAACAGTTTTTTTACTATTTTTAGACACGCATTTAGTCCCATTTCTCGAGTAGTATTTTATTCTGCAACTTTATACGAATTCATTAAGAAATAAAATGTTTACATTCTAACCAAAACCCTGCACAAAAATTAATTTCAAGGTTTCTTTAAAAACTCTCCTATGTACATAATTCAAAAATGACTATTTTATAGCAAATGGTTTTCCTTAGTAGAGTTTAACCTTTTGTTCTCCAATCATTTTAAAATCAAACCCTAAATCTTCTGTAAAAAGGGAAATGGTTCAGTGTAAGCCACCTTGAGCAGTTTCGGTATAAAGGTTACTTAATTTTAGTTATACCTCCGCCAAACTACCTACACAATCTACACTTTTACATCATCACAGGATAATACATACTACTTGTACCAAGTTTAGCTCTATAATATACTGCTCCCTATATTTCTAATCTTTACAGGTACTTGTACTCCTTCCTTTAGATAGATCGTATTTGTTGATGTTGATAGAAGCGAAGCTATACTCCATATTTCAGCCAATCTATGACTGAGAATCCCTCGGAAGAATAAATCCTCTTGGAGAAGAATCTTTCCTCTTCTAGCAACAAACTCCCAACTTTTTGGAGGCAAAGAAGTGAAATAATAGAGTTGGGAGCATTTATACAGCATCAGCATGCCTCCCCATGCATACAAGGATGACTGACTATATATACCTTAAATTAACCTTTTAAAGGTGCACCCTTGAGGGAACTTTTGGAGTAGCCCTTAAGCTAAAATTCTCAGGCTTGGACTTACAATTCACTTTTATGCTAAAAGCTTGAACCTGGTTGTTAAGTGGAATACCATTGATATTCTATTTGGTAAGGGAACTTTTAACTGTACGAATAAAGAGCAAAGTAATGATACAAAATGAGTTATGGAATCAGACACAGTAAATACTAAAATGTCGGATGTGATAAAATAATTATTTTATAGGTATTTATTTGGTTCTATTAGAAGCGTATCGCATAAGTCCTAAACGCTAAATAAATCAAAATTATAATTTTTTTAGGGAGCTAATAATAGATTATTTGTGAAAAAAGCTTAAATAAATGTGAAGTTTAGATGTTTGAATGAAATGGGTGTGATTTATAATTATTTAACAGTATAACGCACGTAGATATGTTGATGCCACCTATTTCTGTACATATAGTCTGATGTTTATTTTATTCCACAATCTCACTACTAAAATTTAGACATTTATTTTTAATAAAATTTACTTAAAAAGCTTAAGCTTCATCGTACAAAATAGAGTAAAATCCATCTCCAGAATCCCTCAACATCCCCTCCAGTGGAAGGTGTCCCTCTCAAAGAAAGTCCTTACTCGACCTGAGCATAAAGTTGACAAAATCCATAGCCTTCCTTGGAAGATGATACTCTCCGATAAGTCTCCCATTGTACCAATAGTTAATAGTAGGATACCCCGCTACACCGTACTTCTCCCCAACTCCCGAACAACTCGTACAGTCAATCGCTGCAAGTTTGGCCGATGGACTTTCCCTCTTGAGAAGATAAGCAGCCTTGGCAAACTCAGGCTTCGTACTCTTGCAATGATAACACCAAGGAGCGTAGAACATGATAAGCACACTTTCATTCGAGTGGATAAAGTTCTGTATGTTCTTCCCATTGAGGTGGGTCACATGCTCCGATCCTTTCAGGTCCGACCAATCTGATGACGACTCGTAGAACCGTTTTTGCATTGTCAAAGGTCCTGCTGAGTAGGTCCAGGTCACCGATATCGGGGGGAAGAAGGTCCTGTAGGTCGAGAACGGAGGGTGGTCCTTCCTCAGTGATGTGGGGGCTATTGCGGATATCGTTGGTGGTTTTATGAGCATCTTGATTGAAGGTGTGGTTGCTGGGCTCGAGGTGGTGGGGTTCTGGGACCGTTTATCAACATCTACCAGTTTTGAGCTTTGGTTCCGACCTTTCGACAGAATCTTGTCATTCCCGTTGAATTTTGTAGAATAAGAGCAACTCTGGGGAAGATGCCCAAGTAAGCGGATCGAAGGTGAGCTGAGGCTAACTGGAGCTAACTTTAGGAGTAAACTTTGCATTTTACTGGCACGCTTCTAATTTTTTTTATTACTGATTAAATCGAATCGGGTGAGTTTGTGAGGGATTTGAAGGGAATTTTGGAATAGGAATTTTATTTTACAAGTTTATTTTGTTTAGAGAGGAGAGCTTCAAATTATTTACATCAATCGCATCGCAGCAATAGTTGCTACGATACAGACCATTAAATGTAATACTACATACACCTAAAATGCAATATCCACCTATTTTAGGATAGAAATTACCACTTTACTATAATTCGGGCACAAGCGTGTCATACACACACACAAAACCTTAAGAAACCGTATAAATGTGAATTCACTACCTCTTTTCTCCACAACTTTCCCATAAAAATAGAGTAAGATAGAATGCCTACTTTATGTAGTAGGATCATAGGTCATTTCATTGTCAGAGTTTGGCTGAAGGGACATATTTCTTTGGGAATTTTAATCTAATAAATAAATCATTCCTTGGAGAGTTCCTTCCTTTATTTCTCCACTCTACTTACCTTGTATATTTATCCCTCTACACTAAAGGGGATATCAGAAATGGGCAACTTCTAGCTTAAACCTACTTTCTCTCTCCATGCAGAAACTTACCACTTGGTTGATTTCCACTTTTACTTTTCTTTGAAAAGTTTCAAGACTTAGCAATTCCTCTCTCTCTCTCTCTCTCTCTCCTTGAATAAAATACATAGAAAGGGTGAAGAAATCCCTCTAACTGGATTCCACCACTTTCACCAAAGAAAGTTAGAGTAAATTGAACACACATAATAGTGTAGTGGAGGTAGGTAAGCAAGGAAGAGACCTTTTCTCTGATTCATTCCTTTTAGAGAGGTAGCTCTTTTGGAGGAAAATGTAATAAAGTAAAGTTTTGTGACTTCTCATGCGGCTAGTCACCCGGGATTTCAATAAATTGCCACCGATAAATCCCAAACACTAACAGAACTACTTGTTTCTACACCGAAAGGTCCGTAAGAAACGGCATCCATGCATTCTAATAAATTATTAATCAACTTTTTGGTATTAATCCTGTTCCAGACTTCCACAAGCTTATGAAATGTTCTTGGAGAATACAATGCATTAGATTTATTATTCTATTTAGGAGGTTAAATAAAGCTGATTAGTGGGATCTACACTTATGAATGCGACCATAGGTCTGAGGTCAAAGGTGGAGAAGTTTACTAATAATAAATGTAAAATAGCATAGCAGTAGAATCTTACATTATCGATCCTCATTTTAGTTAGTTAAGGACCAAAAGAAATGTCAAAAACTACCTTAGTAGCATCAACAATTATTAACTCTGCGGTAATTTCTTCCCATTGATAGGGCTTCAAAACTCTTCCTCCAATTTATAATAATTGTAGAGTGGATTTGAAATCTACTACTGTGGTGGAAAAATAAAATTAAGCGCAGGTCTGTAAAATTCATCAATTAAATAGTAATTCCTCCATTAATTAATAAAAGACTGCCCACAGTGCTCACCAACTCGGCCGACATGAATTAAGGAGCTGTAACTTTATTTGAAGTAGAAATAAGTAAAATAAAGATATTATGGAATGGAGAAAGAGAGAGGAAGTGATGTGTCTTGAGATAAGCCAGAAGTAGCTGCTATTATCCCATCATATTTTTCCAGAGATATGAACACTGTAGCCTTATAGTTAGTTGGTATTCTTTTTAAAAAGAGTAGTGGAAGTCTGAAGGAAGTAAGAGAGTGGTAAGATGATCCAATATGCTTCAAAGGTAATAAAACTGAAGTAAAAGTGCAATAAAATGATCAGAGGTCATAAACCAACGAATAATCTCTCCCTTCCATTTCAACCAGAATTATTATCCCATTCTATACTACTACTACCACTACTACTACTACCACTACTACTACTGCTACTACTACTACTACTACTACTACTGGTACTACTACTACTACTACTACTACTTCTACTGCAACTAACCTTGTTTCACTTTCTCATTCCTATTTAACTACAGCTACACCCAGCTAAGTTTCCTGTATCTTTTCCATAAGGGATTCAACAGTTTTTTTAGAGCGTAAGGAAGTGATCCATATGCCGAAATCCACTTAAGCTTATAAAAGAATAGCCTTCATTATGTCACCTTCTTCCCCACTCACTCTCACCGACTGCCAACTACTTGGGATTTAAACTTATTCCTACCTAATCCTTAAATAAAGTTACGTAGTAAGGAACAATCCCCTCATAAAAAACAGCAAGACTATACGAATTATAAAAAGCTGACCCAAGGGTTCTGTAGTGCGCAAAGATAAGTACAGGAATGTTGATAGCTGCTTTATTGCTTTTTAAAAGAGAGTGAAATTATATCTCTTCTTCAACCTGTAACTGCGGAGGATCCTGGGAAATATTATTTTGTCTTTTATTCTTTCTTTTTCTTTGGCCAAGGGGCTTGGAAAGCATTTGAAAAAAATTGCAAATTCATAACTCAGAATTCGTAATATTAAGAACTCTTTGGGAATCGTAATGTTATTTTTTTAAGAATCATTATTCTGCTAAAATGTAATATGTTATACTTGTTAATTAAGCAACCTCTTTAAAACAATGTATAAGGTTTATAGCGACTCACTGTTAGTCTGGTCTACTTGATAATGATGATAATAGTTAAGGAATGGGGAGACTGGTTGGACGTCAAGGTCGAAACATTGAAGAGGGCAATGGACAACAATGGCATTTATTGATGGGCTCATAAATAAGGAAGTAAAAAACAAGACCCTTCGTAAAAAAGTAAGAGTTTTTAAGGTTTTTTTATTCCTCCTTCAACAACAGATCTTTATTGGGTTTTGGTCAATAGCCACTAAAATTAGCTCCGTTTTTTTTAAACTGGACGTAACTTTTTTATTACGGGGAAATTTTTATTATTATTTGTACAAGATTGTATCTCTAGGTTTGTCTTTCAAGGAAGGAAGATTCACCTTTACTTATCCTGGTTGGGTATTATTTAAGGGATTTTTTATACTTTTATTGGATCCCTTTTGTTCCTATTTTTATTACGGCTGTTTAGCATCTACTTGTACTATTCTGGTTTTAACTTCTGGGTTTCCTTCCTTCCTATGCAAATGGATGGATAACTTTTACAGCTTTTTTAAGCGTTTCACTTTTTAGCAGGGTCACCCTGTCAGTCTGTCAGTCATCCTGGAGGAGAAGAAGGACCAAGTCTATTTCTACTTGCAAGTTTTAAAAATCACCTCAAAACGGGGATCTAGCATTTTGGAAAGTCTAAATACCTGAGGAATTCCTCATTGGTTTATATACAAAGTTCCATAAGAAGTGTGCTAATTATCCTTATTGGTTATATTTTGTAAAGTAAAGAGGATGCATTTTAATAAATGGAATCTCTGGCATAGTTATTCTCATAAATTAATAAAAGTGTGTGTGCTATTTCAAGCCTGTGTTAATTCAAGCATAAAGTTTTTAGTTGATGTGTACCTACTATGCCTTTGCTCTTCTTGGAACCGGCAGACAAGTTTCTAACGGGATATTCACAGCTTTAATTGGAAAATAATTTAAGGTAAGATTTCTATATTCAGGTAGATTTTGAACGATATATTCCATCTAAGCCAATTGGTAAACAGAATATTTAATCATACATTACAACAAAGATCCCAAGATTAGCTCAGTCTTATCTTCACGAAACAAAGTACTTTGTGGCGAAGAGTTTAACAAACGAATGACACTATTTGCTCCACAAATTAAATTGAGAACGACTAAAGACGTCAAAAAAGTAAAGGAAAAACTAGTACAAACATTGACATACCTTAATCTTAAACTCAAATACTGCATAATATTCTGAAAAGATTGTATCTACTGAAATTGCATTCAAGTTGAAATAAGTTTACTACTCCGATCCATATTTTATTTAGCACTTTATAAATTAAGATTGGAGTAGTTATCAAAATTAGCAATAATAATGTAGAAATTTGTTTTGACAAAATGCAAAACGCCACTTTCACATTTTACAAACCAGAATATATTTCATACTCGTAATAGATAGATTGATTCCTGGTAGACAAAACTGAAGTAATAATTGTAACTTAGATTTAAACAGCTTGTGGGAACTTCTGTACCAAACGCTGCTAAAATGCCAGAATTATTTACTGCATGCTACTTTTCACCTTCACAAAACCCCAAATTCTGATTAAAATGAGGTTAAAAAGAGTTGTGATTAGGACTCGTAAGATAGGAATTCGTCCCCTTAACAAATGTGGCTGAACGTGTCTCTTTACCTTCCGTATTAGCATGTTTGCAAGGAAAGTGACTGTTTGTTTTAAACATGGAGAATCTCATTCCAAGTATTTTTGGCAATTGGCTGTGTAGTCTTTTCAAGTAAGGTTTTGTTGGTCACGGAGTAATGCCTTTACGACCGTCTTGGGATAAATAAAGAAAATGAAACTCACTCTCTCTCTTTCTTCCACCAAAACACACACTTGTTGTAGATATCCTTGCTACAATTACTGAAAGCCCCCACTCTCTCTGTCTCTCTACGTGGCTGCCCCCACGAGGAAAAACCACTTCAAAATCACAAACTAAATGACTTTTTTCAAAAAATTCAAAGGAAAATCACGTCTTAAATCCCAATCTCCCCTAACTTCTTTCCCTTGTCTTTTGAACCCGAAAAAATAATTGCTTTTTTTGGCCAAACTATCCTTACTCTCTTTCTCTATTTGTTTGTTCTTGTAGGGAAAGTTGAGGAAAAAATCCAGGATGGATTTGCTTCATGAATCTCTAAGTTAATGGGTTTTTTTTCTTCTTTTTTTTAAAGTTGCTTTACAGAATACTAAAATTGAAATACGTCACTGTAGAAGTGACTTGGTGTATGCGGAGTTTTTTGCGATTTATTTTGAGAAATATTGACTAACCACACCCAGCCATCTACTAACTAATTTTAAAAGTAGAGAAACTATACCTTTTATCTCAGTTTGAGTTTATCCGTACTACGTTTTAATTCCACCACTATCTATCTAATAATCTGGTAAATACAAGCCCAATTTTTCAGCGAGTTAACTTGCAACTAAGGCATGTTTAAATTCTCAAGACTTTTTCCTTCAATTACTGGATATTGAGGGACAGTTTTTGTAATGAAACATTGTATTATCATCCATCAAACTCTATATTAAATATCTCCCAATTTAAATCATAGGTCTATATTAAATACCCTACAATTTAAATCATAGGTCCTGAGCTTTAATTATTTAAAATATTGACCACAGTAAATTGACGATACTCTCTTGTCTTAACTGCTTAAAAAGTAGTGTAAGCTTCTGTGATTTATGGAGGTTGTGAAGGTGCTGTGCTTCTGTGTAATAAATGAATAAGAGTGAAAGCGCAGGGATACAGAACTAATAAAAGGGGTTACCCTTTTCCAGTATATATGTTTTATTATGATACAAATACTGTGGAATGAGATGGAAAGTGAGGGGAATAGCTGGCAACGATGGTGTATTTGGGTGCGAGAGTTGAAGGATAGACAGGTAGGCGTCCCCTATCAAACGAAACTAAATTCTAACACTAATCCCATCATTACCTTAAACTTACCCACGGCAGCACATTTCCTACACCTTATCATTAATCTGGAATATTATATACAAAATTTACAGAATGATTGTTTCATTTATGATAAAATAACCCCATTTTTAAAATTATTATAATAATAATTGCAAACAAACTATGGGCCAAGGTACATAGTATACCTTTCTGCCTTGTGCTCGTTCTTATGAGATAACAGAAAGTCTATCTACTAATCAAGAACGAAAACAAAGCATGGCTGTGTATTTAGTCATGCAAAAATTTTACTTCTATTTTTATCCTAAAATCTTTAAACCCAATTTTATGCTCTCTCCGCTACCAAAAAAGAAAAAAAAACGATGCAAATAAATCCCAAGTGGTTAAAATTTTTCAAAATTTTAATGAAAAGTAATTCAGAGTCGATTCACATTTCACAAATTGCACTGTACAACTATCTAAATACTCATACTATCTCTCTTTAACTCTAGTTGTATACATACTGTTGTTGTTTGTAACTCTAGTAGTAGTAGTAGTAGTAGTAGTAGTAGTAGTAGTAGTAGTGGATGTTACACGATTAACCTTTTTAATATTATCATCAAGCATAATAATAATACACAGTAAGATAATAATAATAAACATTAGTACATGTACAACGTAGAATAATAGTATAGCAATAGGATTAAGAATGTAATCGGGAGGATTACATATTATTACAGAGATGTTTTTACAAGTTTAAAGATTCATAATTATAATTAGCTTTATCTTCTACGTAGTTTTAATTTTAATTACACATATATTTAACTAGTAATTACAGTGATTACCTCGGTAGGTAGGTAGGTAGGTAAGTATAGTTTGCTGTACGTATACGATTCATCAACAGACACAGTTGTTTCTCTTGTAAAAGTAAATTAATAATTAATTATTTGCAAATTGGCAACTTAACTCAATCTTCCTTTTCCCTTTCTTCACCTAACTGAAGTCGTATACGGAAAGTATTTTAAATAATTCACAATGTAAAAAATCTCACAATCAGTTTGAAATAGCAAAATCCTTCTACAAATAATATAAAGTGCATTTTGTTAAACTAGAATTTCCTTCCAGTTAATAAATGTTGGTGGTAGGTGGTTGGTTGGAGTTGCTCGTATACATGAAATAATAATCAAAAAGTCTATCGTATATCGCATGTTTTGTTCGCTCTTCTGTGATCTGCTAAATATTTAAATCAACGTTCTTCCTATTATTTAACTTAATTATTTATTGTAATTATAACTAGGGGGAGACAGTTTTTTAAAGAGAAAGATAAATCACAACAGAAATCTGTAGAGATGTAGTTGAAATTGAAAGTGTTTGTTTCCTACGTCCAAAAAGACAACTTTCTGGTTTAAATCCGAATTAAAATAGATGTTTCTTTGATTTTAAATTCTTTAAAAGGAGCAGAAACGGATTAATCCATAAAAACTAAAACAAATATTGCCCTCATTCAACAGAATTTTTAAAACCTTGACTTAAAAATGTACTAACCTGATAAATAAATAAATTTCTCCTATCGTTCCAACAATCCTTTACAATTCTACCTTACTTCTAAATTGCTAATCTGTTGGTTTTCGTTGCAAAATAATCCGGGTTCAGAGTTAAAACTCAAAAACTTAAAAAAACAACCTTCCATTACCTTCACTAATTAGTGTAAAGCTTGTATTTATTTATTTAAAAAAAAGAAATTTAAAGCACAAGAAGCCTTCTCCCCTTTTTTAAAAACGGTTTCTCTAATTCCGCGTCCTTCCTTAATTCCGATCTTGTTTCTCGTATGCAGAAATTCCTACAAACCTAGGTTGATTTTGTGTATAATTGCTACTACTTCCTCCTAGGATGAATAATACTTACTCAGTAACCGGCTAGGTTTATCGACAACTAGTAACAATCCTGACAGTTTCAAAACCCTATCTACCTTTAGCCTTAAGGAGGAAGAAATTCTATCACTCTACCTACTTTCTTAAGGAACAACGATACTTTTCTCTACTTTTAAAAATACACAAGATTACCAATCGCATTTTTTGGAATAATACAAGTTTTAACAAAATAAAAACAGAATAAAGTGACCTAACTACTACATACTTTCTGCTTAATCTTAACACACACACACACTGGAAGAAAGTCTGTAAAGAGACATCGTATAAATAAATTACTTTACTCTAGCAGCTCCTCCACGCTTAACTAATCGACCAACAGTTAATCCAACTACGGGACAAGTTAACTAGAAAACTACAGATTAGTGTTGATGAGCTATCTTACTTTGTAGGGAATAAAATACAAACTTTTTCTTGGCTACGAACATTCGGAGGAGGAAGGATTATCAGGGAATTAATTGCTACAAAATAATTATCCATCTTATTCTATTGACAACATATCGTCTAATTAGATTACTAAGATTACAGATTACAGATTACAAATAATAACTTAGCCGTTATTAATACGTATACTGAGTTCATATCATCATTGCTTCATCTTTGTAATCCTCCGCTCCAACCACACTTCACTACCAACTACACATAACCTTTACTTAGTTACAACAAGTACTTTGACGAGTAATTTATTTGTAATTAATTAATCCAATACATCCTACAATAGTAGTAGTAGTAGTACATAATATATATATAATAGTAACTGGCATTTGTTTGCTTAACTCTTAGATTTAATCTTTCTCCATTTATTACTAAATAGTATTCACATTTTCATATTTTGGTTTACTCTGCTACAACCTCCTCTGTAGTAATCGGAGTAGGAATTGTAATTGTAATTTTAAATACTGAAAGAGAGGAAGGAATTGTGAAATTCAAAGTTGTTTATTAAAAATGTAATCCGACCCGGTGGAATCTTTCTTTGGAGATTAAAAATCGCTAGGGTTTTTTTTTATTTTAAAAGGGAATTAAAAACGGAATTTTCAGTTTAATTTTTAAAGACATTTTAAGGATTGCAGAGATTGTTGTGATTGCATTTAAATATTTTTTGTAATAGCAATAATTGTGGTATATCTTTTGGTATACATGAAGTAGTAGTAATTGCAATTGTAATCAATTACTCCCTTTACACGCAGCGGGTTTCAATTACTTTTTACCTTATCTATTTATTTTTACTCTAAACTCTCTGTCTCAAAATGTAAATCGTATATTTCTCATCGTATACTGTTTGTTGGTTTATTTTTGACTGACTCTCACTTTCCTACTCTACTTATCTTTTCCCATTCTTTTTTGCAAATTAGTAAATAACAAATTATAAGAACTAAACGAATTAAATTACTTTCACTTTCGAATATTTTTCTTCTTATCTTGAATTTTAGATATCTTCTCTTCCATAACTTGGTTCCTTTACTGGAGAATTTTCTTAGTAGCAGTAATTGTAGTGGTAATTTTGCTTGTAACTTATACGTGAACTTTTGGTGATTTTGATCTTGGCTGGCCAGATTGTTGGGAATGTCCATTTACATTATCATCTGAAATATCAAAAAATAACAGTGAATTTAGGGTTTTCTTAGGTAATTTCATACAATGCAAGTTTTACAAAAACAAACAATGGATTTAAAGATTATTTTATTTGTTTAAATTGTTGCAGTTTGTTGCAGACAAATGTATTCGTTGTCTATTAGTATAACTGATTAACTATAGGTTTTTCGGTTGCGCAATAAGTTTACGTAGTACAATCTGAAAGGGAAAGTGTCATAAAACTTTAATTATTTTTGAGGCTTAAAATCCCTAATTTTTAGCTAAACTATCCTCAGCTTTAAACTTCTGAATACTCATTGAGCCTTTTCTAACTGGAGATAATTTCCTGACTATTACTCTAAGCTGTATCGAAGGAGGTTCTAAATGTTTGTAGCGTATTTTGACGTAATTTGTATCCCTCCGTTCGACTCTTCGGTCTCAGACTCCTAATTTTTATCCCCTTTTAAGTGTCGTAAATTCCACATCTTATTTCCTCTTTTTATTACCTCTAAAAAGAGATTGTAGTAGGAGGTTTATTCTTGATATGTCCATTCATTCTGTTAGAATACGACCCTAAGGAACCTCTTCTCTTTCATGGAATAGACCAAGGTGGCTCTATCCTACTAAAAAGGTCGTAACTCTCTACACCAAAATCCACTTTTATTACAACAACCTTCTCCAGAGATTTTAAATCTAGGCGAGATGGCATTCCGTAGAGGTTAGAATACTTTGTTTAGTCCATTTTACATCATTTACGTTACTGAAGACTCGTGGATTCACTGTACAATTGCTTAAATCTAGTTAACATTAAATGTCCAACCGATGCTAGGATGAAATCTAGTGAGAGCTCAAATAATAAACTCTAATAAAAAACATTGAGCTGTCACCAACTGTATGCAAATTCATAAAATAAAAACTTGTAATAAACTCCATTTTAATATAATTAATTATCAATAAATGCATCAATGTCTCATATCAATCCGCCTACTAAATAACTGCATCAGGATTACTGAGATTAATTTAATTTTGCCAACTCCCCTCTCCCTCGTTAGTTAATAAAATAAGTTAGTAGGTATTTGGGTGTAAAAATGTTGCGAAATGTTTGTTACATAACACACCTACTTTAGCTATTTACCGTAGAAGTTATAAAAGTAGGTAGAAGTGCGTGTAGTAGTATTAGCAGTAGTAGTGTTATGTTTTGTAGGGTGGTTAGGGTTATTGAGGAGGAGTAAGTGTTCATTTAACAACTTGTTTACATACTGAATCAAGTTTATAGCCAGTAAAAGTGCAAGTTGGGGAGATAAAAGAGCAGATCATTCCATTTTACGAGACTTTGAGGTTTCCCTACTACAACAAACACTACCACAACTACTACCCGAATGAATACTGCCCTTTTATAACATGGAATTAAACCATGCTAAAACTAAAACTACTGCCAACTTCCTTCCTTATCCTTACCAAAAGTAGGCAAAACTCTGTTAAAATCCTGGATAATAATAGATCACACTCTCTCTGGTTTATCCCAAATCTCTGACGGGAAATTAAAGGTCATCTCTGTCCACCTACCTTTCCCTGACATTTGACTAACAATGGGAACATCATTTCCTAGTTTTTAAATTGCAACCAGGTGAAATGCTCTATTACACTTTATGAAATATCCCTAATATATGGAGATGAATGACGCAGTTTTAAATGGGAACGATGGTCAGACAACTGAGGTTCTATTAGAATTGGCGAGAATGCGGTAGAACGTATTCAATTCGGTGTTTCAAACTTCAAATAAATTTTTATAAAGAGGAAGTTTAATTTATTAGAGCTACTGTTAGGGAAAGTTTCAGTTTTCTCATTTGATTGAACCGAAAACCTCATCTAACGCATTCCTCCTTTATTAAGAAATCCCAAATTTAGCCCATTACCGTCATACTGAAGAGTGAATAGTAAAAATTCAATTTAAAATGAAAGTATACCACAAGTTCCTATTCTTTAGAAGAGTAAATCCTCACTCACACAGGGTAGGAAATAAACCCCTAGAAAATTTAATACTGCTAAAAATCAGTATAAAATCCCAGTCACTTTTATAATTGTCAAACCAACCAATCAAATCCTCACCTTAAAAGTTGTGCTGCATAAAAATAAACTCCATAAGAAAGTCTCCACTCCGTTTCCAATAATTCCCGATTAAATCCAAAGCTGAAAAAGCATAAGTAGCAGTAGTAGTATAAAGGGCTGCCAAGAGGTTTGATTGATTCCGTCCGATTAGAAAATCCCCGGACCTTCGTAAACGGGTAGTTTCGGTTCAAGTAAAGTTGTAAATAAGTAAAGTAGTAGCAGTAGTAGTAGTAGTAGTGGCCGAACATGTAGTTGTTGCTGGGTTTATTTCTCCATAAGTTGAAGATATTTGTGACTGGATTACATTTTAAAATGTACAGAATAGGAGGATGGTCAGTTTAAGAGATTATGAGTGGGTTTATAGGGGGGGAGTGGGCTATTTTTATTCATTATGATGGGAATGTTCGCGTACGGTTTGTCCTCCGAGACTGATTCCAGCTTTGGCAGCTTGTGCTTGTTTTTCTTGTTCGTTCAATTCTTTAATTGCTTGGATTTCTTTCTTGAGTTTCATTCTTCGATTTTGGAACCAGATTTTGATTTGTCGTTCTGTGAGGCAGAGCGCGTGGGCCATCTCGATTCGTCTCCTTCGCGTCAAATAATGATTCGTATGGAACTCTTTCTCCAACTCAAGCGTTTGGTAGCGAGTGTACGTCTGACGACCTCGGCGACGCAGTCCATTCGCACCTAATCATAAAATACATTAACTTTAAACCAATTAACAACTACTTTACTCTGTAATTAACATCAATTGGGAGACAGGGATATGAATGGACTTATTATAGTTATTTTGAGGTTTCAGAGTGATTACGTCAAGGATCCTTTTATGCTCCATTTTAAAGTGGTAACCTAGTTTTTATGGATTTCAGAATCTGTTAATAGTCTTAGATATTGAGTTCATCAAGTTTGAATATCACGGACATTGATAACTTGTCGAGTATTTGTGGAAAAGTCATTCTAAACGACAGAACCGCATTGTGTATGTGCCTCAAACTGAAAAAGCAAATAAATGGTAAAAAAACTATTCCACCTGCAAAATGGTAATGCATGAATAAAGGTTAGTTAGTTCAGCCGGTTGAAGGAGATCCATCTCTTTTAATAGGTAAATCGCATGTAGATAGATACTAGAGAAGTAAGAAAAGAAAGCAAAAATAGCAACCAATCCTAAAAAGTTGTTGGACATATTTAGTAGAACTGGGCGGAGGGGAACTTAAGTAAGAAAAAGGAATTAAATCCCGTCTCTTCTGAGAAAGAAAAACGGAACGAGAAGAGAGATAAGTCTTGTTCAATTTCTTTTCTTGGGTTTAATCCGAAATCGGATCGAATAAGGAAACTAGGAAGAGGAAAAACCAGACTTAAGGAAAAGTTAAGTTTAGTAGAAGCAAAACTATAGATTAGTAGTAAAGTAGCTTAGTAGCATGCGGTATAAGTAGTGGAAATAGTAGTAGTAGTGGTAGTAGTAGTAGTAGTGGTAGTAGTAGTGGTAGTAGTAGTAGTAGTAGTGGTAGTAGTGGTAGTAGTAGTGGTAGTAGTGGTAGTAGTAGTGGTAGTAGTAGTAGTAGTAGTAGTAGTAGTAGTAGTATAAGTAATACTTCGGCCATTTTTCTCTTTGGTAGTAGGAGTATAGTTTTTTGGGGTGACATCCCTCCCAGGCAGACCCTACCTCTTTCCTTGGTCCTGATTTATTCCCAAACTCCTGATGGATTTACTACTCTAATTTATTAATACTCTCTTCCTCCCTCAACCAAACCAACCTTATTTCTTAGCTACATCTTTTCTACAGAATGAGCGACTACAGAAATTGGGGGAAAATACGGACTTTTTCCTCAAAAGAAATACACAAAAAGAGGAAACTAATCCATCTCTCTCGGCAGCCACCCGACATAAATTAATTTATTTGACCCAGAGGATTCCTTGGGTGCTGCTCCTTAGAACGGTGAGATGACCTTTTATACAAAACAAATACTGATAATAAGTTACAAAGATATTTCCCTCTACCTACCTCCACTTCTCTAATCAGGAGTTATTACCTCAAGCAATAAATTGGCCAACAACAAACCAATTTAATAGAGCAGCATTACATATTTATTACCTTTTTCCTCATTTCTACCCACATAAATCCACAAAAGACTAAGCCAATTGTATGGATACTAAAGTAATGTCAAATCCCAAACCGGGGTGGTATCAACCTTCTTCTCATTACGCAGTTTCTTACCGGTCAGGTTTTATTATGTTAAAAACTTGAACTATTTATGTTTAAAAATGTATCTCGGAAACTTATAAAACCTTTCGCATATTTCCAAAAGTAAAACACCGAATAAAATGTGGTTTATTCGGATTAATTTCCCTCAACGAGCTCAGCCTTTTAGGTTAGTGAAAGTAGAGGCTGATATGGCTACACGGAATAAATCAGAATTAACTAGAAAGTCATAATAATGTAACTTTGAATCCTAAGATAAGTGAGCCGACATTTGAGCCTTTCTTATTGTATTTTCGCTACTGCATGTTTTGTGGCAGTTAGTCCCGCATTTCCAATTTCCATGTGAAACTGCCACAACAACTCAATTACAATTAGGCCTCCCATTACATTACATGCATATGCTCTGCCATTTATTTATCACATTTATAAACCTCCTTCCTTTTTGGACGTTCTTCTAAGATTTTATCAAATTAAGGGAGGAAGATATCAAGAGCTCTACCTGCTTATGCAGTACAGCTACACACCCAGTACTACTACAGCTACTACTACTACTACTATACTATACTATACTACTAGTAGTAGTAGAAAAATTAGTAGTGGTAGTGGTGGTGGTAGTAGTAGTAGTAGTAGTAGTTCCAGTAGAAGTAGTAGTAGTAATAAGTTGTAGTAGAAGAAGAGATAGTAATGCCGGGTAAGTTTCCTCAGCCCGACTCGGAGGTTTCGGGGATTGGTTGGAATTATAATGGAATTTATTCGAAAACAAGAGGATTGTACATTTTGAGAAGACAATCCATCTTTCTGTAGACTTGGAAGTTGGTTTTCGGCCGTTGGTTCACTTTCTACAACATTTCTGCTGTACTTTCATTTATAAAGTTTCCCTAGATTCTGTGTAGTTTTCCAACTATCTGGCTGGCTGCTCCAACTGATAAATAATTGGACAAGGGAGGAGGGGAATTTATGAATTTATAGCACTCCCGACTTTCATATAATTTACTACCCGGTCACTATACAGCCTCTATACTTCCCAGCAACACTAACTACCTTATATGACGGGATAATAACATTTTATAAGGATTTGGTGCAAGTGTAATATGGTTTGCTGAATTTGAAACTGCTGCGGTTAATCCTCGGATGAAAAATGAGAAGAAAGTTTGTCTAGGAAAGTATAAAGTAAATGGAAGGTCGTAGGCTCAAGTCGGGAACGGACAAACGAACGAATAAATTATCCCTTGGGTGGATTTCCTGGATAAAAACTTCGGATGACTTAACACCCGGGCTGCCAAAAGAGCCGGGTGAAACAATCCAACGAATCGGAGGATGAAACCTATGAACCTGCCTCAAATGGTTGAGAAACCGGGGATAGAAACCATGTTAATTTTGCAACTAGATTTCTAGTAGAAAGTAGACATATCTACGGCCCTTTTGTCACCAGCAGAGATGCCGGATTAGAACCACCTATGAAGGATAGGCAGATATTTCTCAAAATTTTACCATGAGATAAGTCCACAAGCTTATGTATGCTTATCTTTAGCCCCAGCCAACTACCCCAATAATACTCTCCATTGCTTTACTTGGATATCCACCACAAAAGTTTGCAGAGGTGGAAAGTAGCCAGCAAGTCCGTTCTCGAAACAGATAATATTAGTAGTAATAGTAGAAGTAAAAGCAGTTATAGTAAAAGTAGTAGTAGATATAGTAGTAGTGGTGTGGTAGTAGTAGTAGTAGTAGAAGTAGTAGTAATGGTGTGGTAGTAGTAGTAGTAGTAGAAGTGCTAGGAGTAGTAGTAGCAGTAGTAGAAGGGCTAGGAGTAGTAGTAGTAGTAGAAGTTGCAGTAGCATGCGAGTACTATTAGTATAAGTAATATTCAGGAGATTAGCTATTCAAGAGTATAAGAAGAAAATTCGAAGTGAAATATGGATTATTTCCACGTAAAAGTTGCAAAGAAATTTTTGATTCACGGAAACTTAGAATAAAATTGATACGTTGAAAACGTTAACTTTTACCACCCAGGAAATCAGAAACCTTAACTCTATTCACTCCAGTAAGAGATGATTGAGTCAAGTACTCAAAAACCATCTAAATTACATCTTCCCAACCAAAAAACCGTAGACAATTCCACCTTGGAAATGAACATCTCCATATTAATTTATTAACTAGCCGTGATTTATTGCCAACAGCCCCTACCTTACTCTCCTACTTATTATGATAATACTAAATTGTAATTTAAAAATCTCCTTCCAATACTTCCCTACCTTTTATATCATAAACTATCCTAGCAAAAAGTGATTTATCTCGTTACATCTAGCGAGCAAAAATTATGTAAATAACAGGTTGTCTGCGTTTAAGTTAAGTTTGTTTTTCTACATGCTATTTATTCCTACAATATTCCATCCCATTGGTCAAAGGATTTGCTGTCCCACTCCACTTGCATCTCTTATAGGATTCACAATTTAGTTTGCAAATTATAACAAGCCTAGAAGACTACGACGTTACGTTGGTTTAGCATTAGGGAAACCTGGCTCCGCAAACTAGATAAATTATCTGACACTTTTATACAAAAAAAACAAGATTTATTCCTCTTCAACTTATTCTACATATATTTTAGTAAAAAAAGATAGGAATATTAATCTCTGCCCTTTCGGCACTACAAACTTGTTATAATAACTTCTCTTGCGTCATTTACTACATTTCATGAAGCAGAAAAACCTAGTCAGCTTTCATACTAGCTCAGCTTTTAAGAATTTTAGATTTAAAAAACGTTCTCGTTAAATTTGAGATCCGTTCTTTGTACCCGATTTACGGTTTTTATTGCCCGATCTCTGAAAAAGTAATCCCCCTTCGTAAATTTTATCCACTCAAAATTAACCAGAATCAAAAATTCCTTGAAATTTATATATTTCTTGAAGTCACCCACACTTCTGATGCAAATTATTCTAACTTTTTAACCGTAAAAAAGCTACCTAACATATTAAAAGTAGGATCGTAGGTATATAAATGTTCCCCATTTGTTCTTCTTTTGATAATAAAGTAATAAAAATGATACCTCAAGCAAGTTTTAAACTCTAGCCATACCAACCGACGGAACTGCAGATGCACAAGTCAAGATTATTTACGACTTTCTGTCTAATCTTTTGCATTCCCACTGCTAATTGAGGAGACTTTAATTTATAACCAAGAGATGTACAAGGCATCCTTTCCGTATATGTTAAACTTGGTAAATAAGTGGAGAGGTTGTAGAGAAACAGATTTATAGATTAACACAAGTTTAAGTGATAAAATCAAAATAACCTTTTAAACCCTTCCCTACTTAATCTAATTTCTTTATGAATGATGAATCTTTTCCAGCAGGAAGTACAATTATACAAATTAGTCCCAAATTAGTGGATAAAATCTCTAATTAGAATAAAAAACCTTGTAGATCCCCCCAGTTTCAATTATAGAATCCAGCAGATCTTGGTAAAAAAAGGGATTAGACCCAATTCATAAAAAAATGCTCCAAGCGATAAAAAAACTAGTAGAAGATAGGATCAAAATTTTAAAACGGTAATTATATTAAGATAAGAGATGAAATTAAAAATCTTAGTTTATCAAAAACTGTAATCAAATCCCATTCGTTTTTTAAAATAACCTCCTCCAAGCAGCTATATTAGCCCAGTCAATTGATATAACCTACGAGTGCTTTACTGTACATTTGCCTGAATCGTTATTCAATCTAAAATTACAAGGTCCCATTTTACATTTGCAACGAAGTC
>JAQFZX010001786.1:0-25293 GCA_034682405.1 Hydroisotoma schaefferi | reverse complement strand
GTCAGCATGGTTTCTTGAGCTGGACACGCAAATGTCCCTTTGCCTAAGATAAAATAGAGCTAAAAAGTATTAATATTGAAGGTTCAAGGTAGAGTAAGTAACTTAAACCCAGGTAAAATTATACGTACATTTAAAAAATAATAATAATAAGGGACATTCTCGGCAAGACAAGGGGATACTTGCGGTTGGGGTTAGGAATACACGTTATTATTACATCGGTGATAAAAGTATGTGAGGGATATATGGGATCGTGCGGTGCGAGGTTATCCTCATAGTTCTTCGTACTAAGTTACCTATACCTGTACCTGTCCTAATAGTCAATCAATCTATCAATTTCATCGATAGTGGCAGGTACCAAGGTTCGTGTATCACAAACCTCGGTTCGGTACCTACCATTATGATGGATAGGTGCTAAAGACTGGCGACGTTTGGCAAAAAGGTACAAAATCCCATACAAACTTGCTGTTCTTTGTAATAAAACGAAACAAAAGGATGAAAATGATACTTCTGAAAAAAGAGATAACGGGAGAAGCCCAAAGGTAGCGAGTCATATAATAATAACAATGACTACTTACGCCTTACCACTTTTACGGAATTTCGATGATTGTTACTCCAATACCACTCTGCTTGTAGTGCTTGTGCTTAATGCAGGCAACCGTACTGGGAGCTTGTAACCATTCTATTTTATATCCTAAGAAGTTGCAACAGGTAGTTCGTTTCGTTGGGCTGCATAGCAGTGAAGTCATTTTTACAAAACAAACATTTGACAACCGTGATGTGTATGTTTTGGTGTTATAATTATTAAACCCACCCATTAAACATGTACTACGATGCTAGTAGTGATGGTGGTATTGACATTCCACCGCAGCTCTATTATTTCAACTCCCGTTGGGATTGATGTTGTAATTATAGTACATAAGAAACCCATCAATTTAAACAATTTCTAAACAATTTCATGAAAAATTATTTTGTTTTTGCAATTTTAGCATTCCAATTAATAAAAATGTTTACCTGCTCTAGTTTTACCTTTCTTATCTATTTTTTTAAACTAGATGAAAAAAGTGAAAGGGATTGTCTCTTCGTATGAAAGCCGCTTCACTTCCTAAGGAGATTACTTATGCTCGGGTCTAAAAGGTTTTAAGCAAAATCATATCATCTTAGGTTGTCCTACTTTATTTAAGGTAAAACTTAAGAGCCAAACAACCACAAAGAGGCAATAACATAACTTTCACGCTAGAATTACTCTTGAGAATTTAAAAATCCGTGTTTAATACTTTCTGTTGAAGACGATCGCATATATATAATATATTCATAAAACATATGCTTTAACACGATTAACTTTGGTTGGAAACACCTTAATTCCCTTTCATTTTATAAGCCTTAAGAAATATGCCAAGACGCGTGTTTTATGTAGAGCTAAGTCTGTGGACGCTTTCTTTACCTTCATCTAGTAAAAAAGTCATAAAGAGGGAATTAAGTAAGTGCTAAGTAAGTTTTAAGAAGGGTTTAACCATCCTCCTCCACCTTTTTTCCACCTTCCCCTTCTTCTTCTTCATCTCTAGTTATTAATGTCCACAAGAGCGGTAGGTAGTAAGTGAGTGGAAAGAAAACAGCTTTATAATCATTAGGATGATCATTTCTCAGGTAAAAAACAAGAGTCTCCTAAACAATGGGACATTTATTCAGTCTCACTTTTTTAAACATCTCACTTATACTTCCTTCACTTCTCCTGCTACTTACTTCTAGTTCAGTCATGCTGGAGATGGGGAGACCCTACTTTTTGCCACTTGTTGGCTGCCTATTCTATCTTATGAAATGAAAATAAAAGTTTTAAAAAAGCGTGGCATATTACATAGTCCATTATGGGCTTCATGGATGAGTAATCGGAAGCTAAAAAATGAATATGTAAAAAATCTAAAGTAAGCAAAGTAAGTACGGTGCGGTGGTCGGCCCTACTTGACGGGAGCAAGCCTTTTAGCATATCTATTTAAAGGGTAAACAGTTTTTTATGAAGGGTTTATCCATGAATAGAAAAAACTTGGAAATAAATAAGAATCATTTAGTTCCTTATGCCTTTGGGGAAGTTTTGATTTGACGCGTGCAAGCCAAGTGTCTTTCTTTTGAGGATTTTTTATAGCCAGGTTTTTGCCAGGGACCCTTATTGAAGTGGTTTTTTTTTCGTTTTTTTGGGATGCAGCCAGCATAGCACCCTACTTGCGCTTGGAGAAGGGATACATTATTGCTTTTTTACAACTGGAGAAAATCGACAAAGAATTATTTGCTAGAAAAAGAGGATGCGAGTCTGGGGGGAAATAGTTTAGAATAAAACATTTAACCCTTTCTACTGAAAAATAAACTGCTTTAGTTGTTTTCAGGATTTTAATGGTTTTTAGAAAACAGAATTGTTCGGACTAAAACTCCCTTTCAATGTGTAACTCAAGCCTGGTTATATCTTTGTTGGAAATCTGTCCGTAAAATTTTTATGAGTGGCTATACTTTCTTCCTTCTTAACCTTTTGTTTTTTCACTTGTTGTGACATGACGTAGGCCAAGGGTTGATTTACCTCCAAGTTTTTATGCCTCTTCCTTAAAAGATAAAATCTTACTTTTGTTACGACTTCATAAATTCAGACTTACGAAAAGTGTTTAATAATTTGTGTAAAATAGTAAATCTAACCCAAATTTAAATGATTTAAAAAACAGAAGAAGAACTCTAATTCGTAAGAAGAACTTTAGTCAGAATTGAACGCATATATTTGCATGCTACTTCTTTACTTTGTACTACTGCTGCGAATCCAATCAAAGCATGCTGTATCACCTCCTTAACTATTTCTCAAGGCTCACTTACACACTTTGAACTCCACCACATTATTCCATCGATGTAAATATGTAAGTAACATTAAAGCCCATACTAACTAACTATGCACAAGATGAGTCTACAGCACAGCCTCCAGTAATCTCCCTTCTGCTAAAAAGTAGAAAAAAGGCATAATAAAAGGTTGAGCTAACCACGGTAAAAACTAGGAAGAGTTGTTGTTCTGCTGAAACTATCTCTTAACTTAACTATGTAGTAAATAATATAAAATTCCTCCACAACCAAATCCAAACTATCCCTTATGGGAAAAAGGGAGTGTAATAAATAAAAGCATCTTCTTGAGATTCCGGGGGTTGACTGGGGTTAAATCCTTACAAAAGAAATCTACAAATATTGTTGGAAGAAGAAGCAAAGTTTTCTATCTACGGAGTCCATTGCATTGCCCATGCATCTAATAAAACTAAACTGAGTCCATACCTGCCTACAAATCTACCTCTGGTACAGACATGTACTTGGTAGATAAATTATATTAAAAAAAGTAAGGAATAAAATCCCCGTCTGTGTCCATCTCCATACAAAGTGGTAAAAAGAGTCCAAGAAGACACATGATAATATTTTACTTGTTGCATGCATCCCATCGTCCGAGCTCTATAGCCAAACCGCACACATGCATACATTTCTGATACAGAAGATACATATTATGTACCTATCTTACTTAGTAGGTTGATATGTGCTGCTCACCTAAGAATAATGGAATGGTAACCTTTGCTGGCCAGGCATAAGTTATCATAACCCTTTGGCTCCATGCATAGGGTAAAAATGCTATCTTTTATTTTATAAACCTTCTTCTTCTAACACTGTAAGGTGGATCCTCGTCATCATCATCGTCTCTAGCTATTTTATGTTAGATATGATCGTTACTACCTCTCTATGCCTTTTTGTACCTTTGGCCTGAGAAATGTTTATCGAGCTGAAGTTGACTGTGTTTAAAGCGATAGGCCAGTCGAGGGCAAATAGGTCCCTCTTAGCCAGTTCTATTCCAAATCCCATTCTGACCACATCAGCTACTTATCGTACTACCTAAATAGGTCTACCCATACATACCAATAAGATACGACCCTTTAAGGGTACCTCCTCTTCTCTCATTCAGATCAAATCAATTGTCCACACAGATTGATATACCTTTATCAATCAGTAGTATCAATCGGTAATATTATTAGCATAGGAATCAAATCAGTCGTTCCACTGGCTCGGCAAGTTCAACTTAGTTAGTAATAATCATTTAAGAAGACTTAAAATAACCGACTAGTACAGTTTATTTCAGTTAGGAACAATAAGTGACTTTTAGGCGAATAAGTTTAGTAAAATTGATAGTTTTTAGAGGTGTTTCTGAACATCGTTTGTCACTAAAACTTGTTCCTCAATCCTTGGAAGTTCCTCATATAGCTATTTTGCTTATTGTGTGACCTTTAAACGTAATTTAGCAAAAGTGTGGCGATTAATAAAAACCAAACACTACATAGTTTGTGAGACTTGTGTGGGAACTTAAGGGAAGAAATTCATACAATTGTTCATTTTATTGAGGCAATTAGTTAAATAGAAAGAAACAAAGTGCCTCATGATAATAAAAATAACCCTTGGACCGAGACACTTATAGATAAAACTCCACTCCATTGTAAAGTTATTGGGAGGACTCGGCTGCTAATTACTTTTTAAATGTTTCAACTATCTATGTCTGGGTTATGTGAACCTTCAAAAAAATAAACGAATTATTTAACTAAAAAAAACTGAATTAACTTAATGGTTGACTGAGTTCAAAATCGTAAATTAAAAAGAGCAAGTAAACTAACTACCTGTTGTTGAAAGTGTTATATGATAAAAGTGCGGTGGTTGGTTTGTCACGGTTTGATTCTAATCTACGGGAATTTTTGCTCACGTTAAAGTGAATTGATTTCCTCGTATCATTTAAATAAAAAATTTGCTGAAACTCAACCCTTTCTTGAAATAAAATGTGAGTCCTTATGTTTCAAACTTATTATCTACATTGTTTATTATTAGCTGCATAGCATAAAATACCAAAGGTCAACGTCGGGCTTAGAGACCGGCAGGCCGACTTGGAGTTAAAAGTTGGCTTGAGTATACTAAAGTAGGGATAGGACATTTTTACTAGACGATGACTTTTTGAGCGAGGTAGTTGAACCCTTAAGGGTAATATTAAGTAGGCTTTAAAACTTAAATAAACAAAAAGATGATTCATTCAGCCCCGAATTTAACGTTATCTCTAAACAATGGTATATATAAAGTACTAAATATGAGTGAGGAAAGGGTCCATTCATTTTTGAGAGCGTAGGAAAGCAAAGACTAGTATTTGGAAGAAGAAGGGCATAGGGTTCTTCGGTTCGGTTGGTCGGCTCTAGTACTTTTGAATTAGTCATGCTTGTCCACAGAAAAGCCACAAAACTTGTCTATTTATTACATGCATGCTTTACTTTTATGCTTTCTTCCCTCTTCTTAACTATCCTTTCTTTAGTAATGGCACTATTAACTTATATTAGAGAAAGACCGACAGGAGTGTCGTCAATGCCGGGAAAGACGAGCAAAAGTTTCCGAAATATTTAATCATCTTCTTGGCTACTTTGCTTGTTTTAAGGCTTGCACAACTTTAAAAATAATTTTCTTGGCATTTAGAGTAATAATTGCGATATGCTTGTATTATAAATGATAAAATGTGCCTGTTAAAGTAAAATGGAACTTTAAACCTTTGGTTTGCCTTTAAAAAGGAAAGAATTCAACAAGTGGCATTTGCTTGTTTGGCTAAACATGCAATAAAGTTGGGTATTAGTCTTCACAGAAAGCATTCTACATTTAATGTGTCTGTCTAGGTTTTTCCCTTATTTTATGGACAATGTACAACAATGGTTAAGAAAAGGGCTTGTATTTCAAGTCTGCAAAACTAAATTGCGCTAAGACTAGCTTAGCCCTTTAACCCTTTTAAAAGTAGTAAAGTATATATTCATATTATTTGCTGGGGAGTTTGGATTTTGGACATCTTGGAGGTTGAGAAAGAAACTGAAAGTTAATCCGCTTTAATTTATACTTAAATTACCTAAAATCCGTCCTTGGAAAAAGCTTATTATGTGCATTTATTTGCAATTTTTAGCATTAGCATCCTTAGCACTGTGTAAGTGCGTGTGAGTAAATAAATAACATACGTACGTTGTATACCTAGGTTTATAAAACCTTTCAAGCTGTTCATTCAAAATGCACAACCTTTTAGCATATTTTCTTCAACCAATTAACTATTTATCCATAAAAGTGTCATTTATATTTTCTAGAACCTTATTACCTCATTTCTTATACCCAAAACCAACGTAAAAGTCAAAGCCAATTCCCTCCTAGGGTGAAGCCAGTGATAATATAAAACTACCCCTACTTTAACTTATATTCTTGCTCAGACTTCAGTATTACACAAATTATTAATACAACCATGCAATATTTATTACATTTACATGCTTAAGTATCACCAGCAGTAAGTATAGTTAGTACAAATACAGTAAGGAATCTGTAAGAGGATCAGAAGTCCTAATAAATAAATTTTATCTATCCAAGAATATTTTACTCCTACCCTTCCTGATATTTCTGGTGAGTAGCAACGGTAATGAAAAATGATGAGATTTGTGATTTTTTTTCTTGGTCTAAAGTTTCATTATTTTTCGTCCTTCTTCCTTCCACTTCCATTCTTCTTACTCCTACATACGTGAATCCTCCTTACTTTACTTTATCCTCATTTAGATATATATTTCAGACGAGATAAACCTAGGTAAAATAGAATAAAATCCCAGCAAAGAGTCGAGGTAACCTAAGACATTCTGCCGACCGAAGAAGACCGAAGACAGCCTAAAAGGGTGGTGACCCAACATGATACATTATTATACCTTTTACTACTACTACTACTATACTTTTAATACCATATATTCATATAAATTACATTATTACTTACATGGTTTGGTTATTATTATTATTATTACAAGCGTACTCCACGTTATACACATTTCTCTCTGTTCTGTGTTAGTAAAATCTGCCGTTGTTGTGTGTGTTGTAATCTGTAAGAAATCAAATTGAGCCTGTTCATGTAAAAAGAATAAGAGGGGATTTATTTTTTAGTTGGGCTTGAAGCCTTTTCGTTTCGATATGAAAAAAAGTCAAGCATCTCGAGGATGATTGCACTTTGCTGTTTAACTTGCTTCTTGTTGTATTACGTTGCGTTGCATTTTTAAGTAAAATAAAATACCGTACGAAGACCATTCGTACGTAAAAATGGCCAAAGTTGATGGTAACAATAATGGCATAAGTTGACCCCGCACATACATGCATAGGAGGGAGTACGTAGAGAACTTTTTCCATCCGAACTTCTTATATTATCCTATATTAATCCTTTATGGAGGGGTAATAATCATAAGGAATAATAGAAAAAGACGCACTGGGATTTATTTTCTGTTCTAGCTTAATTGAAGTGAAAAAATTCACATTTGCCCTCTTCTCTGATCCTTGTAGCTGTTTTGAAATAAAAAATAATGAAAGAACTGTATTTTTTTCTTAACCTGACCAAAAGTATGTAACGCTTGGCTTTGGCTTGAGGATGACTTGGATGGACGAATGTCAGTTTCGTTTTTGTCTTACTTACAGAAGTAATATGGGGTTTAGCCATTTATTTCACATTTGGCTCATGACTTATTATCCCTACCTGCCTAACCTTTAGCTCCATTATAGTTGAGTTGAGCTTA
The DNA here is from genome assembly GCA_034682405.1 of Hydroisotoma schaefferi. Classification (NCBI taxonomy): domain Eukaryota; kingdom Metazoa; phylum Arthropoda; class Collembola; order Entomobryomorpha; family Isotomidae; genus Hydroisotoma; species Hydroisotoma schaefferi. The sequence continues at coordinate 17,695 of JAQFZX010001786.1, read as the reverse complement.
CGTTTCTTGAGAAGTTGCAAAAAAATAAAACACAAAAGGGAGTAAATAGTTTGCGGGCAGTTGATAATGATTATGTGAGGGTCATTTAGACCTTTGGAAGGCATGTCTACTTTTTTTAAAGTATTTTTTTACTACTTTATTATATGTTCAAACGGTTTATTTTCAGAGATTTGTTCATTAGAAATTTACTTCGTAGCCGAATCAAGCGTTTTATGCGATGGAAAGATTTGGTTTAAAAAAACTTACTAATGATGAATGTATTGCTCTTTTTTTATTTGCTTGCTTCTTGTAGCAAAGTTAAGATCAAGCTCCAGGGAGCTTTTCCACTCTTTGTATGTATGAGGGAAAAGCTTTAGATTAAAATAAAAAGAGATATTTCTATTTAAAATTGGGTTTCGTTATTTCTCGGCAGTAAGAAAAATTGAACCACGCCCTGCTATCCTGTACTTATTGATTGGATTCTATGGACTCCTCCCTATCTATTTTACAATCCTTGGAGCTACTGTTGATTACTTTTTCTGCCTTTTTTAGTAAGTCTGCAATTTGAACGAGGGTCAGAATCAGAATAATATTTATGTCAAAACTCAAATTATGTTTTGCTCTTGTGACTGGCTGGCATTTCTTATTTTCCTTGAGTAACGAAAGAATGTTTTATTTTACTTATCCACGGAAGCCTAGTTGTAAATTACAATCCAATCAGTAGTTTGGCTACTCCAGAAGTTCTCTTCTTTTTAAATAATTATTCCAACATTATAACCAAGGAACTCCCTCCCTACTAGGTGTTTTTGGGATTGAGTCCAGAATCCAGATTTTAATTGGCCCTTTCTATGTTTATGTCTTGGAGAAAAGGCTCATGTTAAAAATGCAACAAAATGGATAGAGTATCATAAATAGTTTGGAAGAAGGCAGAATTGGATCAAGAAAGATTAGAAAGATGAGATTGTGCTACAGATATATATATATATATATTGTAAGCTTGTTAGCCCAGGATTAAATCAACTCCAACAATGTCGTGATGACCAGACAGATTCAAAGCTCATATGTTTTGGCACATTCTCATTGTTTTTCAACACTGAGGAACAGAACGTGATAACACTTCTCTGTATAAATAAATTGCACCAAATAAATGTTGAGATAGAAAGATCCCATCTAAGCCTAGTTAACAAACTGATCTGATTAAATGGAGCGTCTATGACTTGTCAAAACGGGGAGAGAATAAATTAAATAAACCCATCATCATCATGACATTGCGTTAATATATATGGGGTTTATTTATTGATTATTATTATTCTAATGTTGTTGTTTATTCTTCTTTGGTTTACAGACCTAGAGAGGACAAGCAGAGGTAACTAACCTGGCTTAACTGGTCAAACAGGACTTTCAATTTCTAGCAGAATTTATCATTACGAAGGAGTTGTAGGGAACTGGTTCCAGAAAAACTGGAAATAAGGGAAGGTCATTCCAACAAGTTACAATTACTCTTCCTCAGCAACAATAACCAGATCCACATAGACTAAGGCGAAGTATTAGAGCTAGAGAGAGGATCATCGGACCATAACGGGAGGTTGGATTGTAACATATTAATTCAAGTTTATAAACCACAAATCTGTGAAAAACTGGGGAGAAAGTACATTTCAATTACAAAGAAGTTTCAACGTGGCCATGTCTTATAACAAGTGACGGAAGTTGTAGTTTTGGTAGGATTGTTAGTACAAATTTAGCAATAGACCGCATGTCGTCGACAGACTTGGTTTCGTCAAACGACCCGGTGATCGCTGCAGCCCAATCCCCCGCTTCATCGTCGGTCGTAGCCTCAACCGGTCTTGGACATGCCTCCTCGTCACTAGTGACACTTGGTGGTGGAGATCATCATTCTTTGCAACCCTTTGAACACCCCCTTACTGCCGTGACTTCCGCCATGTTGAATATTAATGGGGCTCAGGATGACTCTCAACATCAGTTTAATGTTTTCTATGATATTTACGGAAGGATGACTGCGGATGCGGGACCTATTAAGCCGGAGAAAAATGTTACTGCAGATATTTGGTCGTAAGTATACTCACTTTTTATACTTTAAGGTTAATAAGTAGAGACTCCAGAAAGAAACGCTATTCCATGTAGCCCCGGTAAGGGGTATTTAAATATCTGACCAATTTTGCAAAACGTTCCCACAATTCAGTTTTTAGCATTAAATTTTGATCCCGACTGCAATAAATTATCAATGTTATTCTAGTCGGTGAGAGAAAAGGAAGTAAATCCAGTTTAGCAAGGCAACGAAGCTGACCAACTGACCACAAATCTCCAAATTGTTCATCCCTCTGAATAAATTCTATATTAATTTTTAGCAGGAAAGTTTTCTCAATGAAGGTCTCTGTCTGAGCCAGTCCGTGTCTATAAAATCATGTAGATAATGATTAAATTATGTTGTTATTAACTAGACCAGCCAGTCCAGTCCAGCTAGTCTCCATCCTACTTAATTTTCTTGAGAAAAATACTCGTTTTTCCCCTTTTTTTAATACACCAATATATACTCGTTATAACTAACCGTAGTATAGCTTTGGCAGTTGCTACATTTAGTTCATCCTGACCTTTCCTACTTTTGCCATTTAAAGACATTTTACCTAATCAAAAATTGACCCATTGATTATCTCATGAGTCACAACTCATAGTTGTATTTTTTCAAATCCTGATGCCCCAATGCTCATTCTGATTTCTTTTTGGGTACAATATTTTAATACTTTCTACTTTATGGTCACTTTAGAACCCTCCAGGGACAGAGAATGATAATAAAAGGGTTAAAAGGGTCAATAACTATTTAAGAAAAATATATTTAAACGGTCTAAAAGTTCAGTTATCAAGAGAAACATGAAAATAATCCTTCTAGCTTTACGCAAACTTTAAACAGTTTGCAAAACTTGGTACAAAATGTTATTAAAAATGGTTTAAAAGTGTAAAACCTGTATTTGGTGGTTTACTATTACCAGTTTTATGTCTGTCTCAGGCTGGCCAGTTTACCCAGTCCAGGAACAACTATTTCAACGTTATGTTATGATAATAATAATAATATCACTACTTTTGTAGTAAATGTTGTCTACCTTGACGGAACCTGATTTTTCCACAATGAAATAATCTCATTATTTCAGGATTTGCATGTACTTTTTTGCATTATTTGGGCTAAAAGTCAACCAACACCAGCATGCTGTACCCACGTTACGTTGGGCTAGTTGGTTTTACCTATTAGCACTATTATTCTTACATTTACTGGGAGAGTTGCCCAAGTAAACTACTACTACTACAACAAATAATAATAATAATATATGATTCATCCTACATGCGAGTCCGTGATTAGAAATTCTATTATGATTGCCCTGAACCGATTGCTTCATGCTTACAACCGCAGACAGTTCAACTTGCTACAACTGGACTTTATGTTACTACTCAAAACGCTTACTGAAGCAGTCAATGACCCAGCTTTGAGGAAGATTAGGCTGTGTTTTTTTAAAACGCTGCCGTTTATCACAGTTTATTTATTAGGAAGCAATAGTCTCTTTAAAAGATTCTGTCGGATCCCAATTTTGGAGGAGGGTGAATTAGGAACATTACTTAAGCAAGGAAGATGAATCTAGATAGTGTATTATTATTAGGAAGGTTATGCATACACAATATACGTGGCCTTTTATGGAAAAGCCAGATTCAGAATTGGCATGCAAAAGGTAAAGTAAAATTGCTTGAATAACCGTTTTAACCGTCAAAAGTATCAACCTTTTTTAGCAGCCCTAATGCAAAATTAATTTGGGGTTTGATCCAATAAGGAGATGAGAGCCTGCGGATTTTTCAATGCACGATTCACAGAAAGTTACAGGGTTTTTCTTAGATGGTATTAACTTGGAGGATGTTTGAATCGTCTGTGTGTGGTAGAAATAAGTTGTTGAAATTTATATAAAGATCTTGCTTAAAATTATAGTCTAAAGTTTTAAATTTTGAAAGGGGAAAATGCGAATTTACAACGGCTAAAAGAACGCTTTGAAAAGCCTCCTACAAAGACGTATTCTTTTATTCGTAAGGAATATTAATATTGTCATGCAGGAGGTTTGAAATAAAAGCCATAATCTTTCTAGCCGTTTATCATTTCCACTGAAAAACATGAAATTCTGCCTGGCATTCACAACTAGCCAACAACTTTGTCGGTTACTACCAAGTAGAAATGCATACATGTGGAAGAATAGGGAGAGAGATATTGAATTGAGAATTTTTTCGAAGCCATAAACTCTTTAGACAGGACTTTAGAAGATACTATATTACATACTTGTTCCTTGTTTGTATTCATTCTTTGTCCTCGACATCTTCTACTATGGATCTTAGGATAAATGTAACCTATGCACAGCTAAATATTCAAATGAGCTAAAATGGAGGTTTCAAAAAAATACCTTACAGTAACAGCCAGCCAAGAGTTTCCTTGGGTCAGAGTTGAATTTGCATAATAATAAAGCACACATCAAGAATAAGGACTAAACTATTGAATACTAAAAAAGTAGTATACCCTCCTATTCATGGGTTGCTGTAGTGTAAAAATAATATCGTATTTATTATGCATGCAAATCATCTTGTGTGTATGACTATTGGATTGAAAATTGAATAGAGGATACCCTCTTCTATCTTCTTATTTAGTGGAGTAAAGTAAAGTAAAGTTGGCCCCTCTTTAATTTTATTCTTTCCTCTCCTTCTTCTTCAACAGCAGAATGGAGGGTAAATTAGCATGGCTGAGACACAGCATGGGATGGGATTTTATTTTAGACCTAGGACGTAATAAAATAAAATATCACTAAAAGACAGACAACCATTGCTAAAGCTAGAACTAGAGAAGATTTTTTTAGGCATTGTAGATTGTAGCTCACTTCTTTAGTGTGTTTTATTTTAGTTGTAAGGTTTTAAATAATTGTGAAGAAAGAAACTATAAGGCTTGCTTAGTTTAAGAATTTAAAATTGAATAATCTTCTGTCAAATTAGTAGCACAAAATTTGAGACGGCAAGAGATTTTTAGGTGTCGGTGAATAGTACGTGAATCTTGACAAACCTTGCCTTGGCTTAAATTTTAACTTAAGATAGTATCTGTATGTGCATAGGTACGTTAGTTAGTGTAATTGTGATAAATCATCCAGCCTCGCCTGCTATGCTTTCAAGATAAATTAAAATTAAGGAAATTAGCTTAGAGTCAAAAGGTAAAAATAAGGACAGGGAAATATTACACTTATAAAAAATCCTTGCTAAATTATCCCTTTCCTATGTTCAGTTATGTTGCTTGTGTAATTGGACAGTATATTATTTGGCAGAATGCAGTTTTTATTTTAATATTCGTCTAATGTTCATTGAATGCTAATATTTTCACAGTAATTCATTAGTTCTGACGGATAACTGTGAAATAAGTGGGAGGAATTTACTGTAAGCTAAATATTTGGAAAATATTTTATTTCTTTTTGTGATGAGTTTTATTAAAATTGGGTTCTTTTGTTGGCTCAATTTTTATTCATTTTTCATGAAAAACTTCATAAACTCAAGCTAAATTATAAAACTGCAAAGATTTTACCAAAAACTGTTGTACTCAAACTTAATTATGTACCTTAATGCTTTTAACGTCAAATCTTTTAATGATAATTATTCTAAATAGCCGTCCTCTATTTTAAAAAAAATATGGATACGGCATTCTAAAATCGAATAGCTTAACTTTATATGTTAAAATCCCTCAAATGAATGACAGCGGTCTTCCATACTAATAATTTCTCACCATAAAGACTCCCTGTCGTACAGAATGTTAGAAGTTGTACAAAAATTGTAGCGAGAATTGTACAGTAAGGGAAAGATATGTAAGAGCAACAGGTGAGAAGGGGCAGATGGGTTTTATGCTGAAGCCAAAAATAAAAAAAATCCAAACGTCCAAAGCATAAAATTTAACTGACGGGAATAAATCCTCGAACGGAAAGATGAGAATGTCATAGTCATTAGTTTTCCTTTAGTCCTTATAGTCCTTCTTTCCAACTTTTCTACTATAGAGCTTAAAGAAAGAGAGTACGTGAGATGATTGGCTTATGAGGATCAGAGAGGTTAAAATGCATGAAGAAACTACTCACAATTACACTAGACTTTGGGCTCTGAGGTAAGCTAAAGTTGGTCGATGATGATGGGACGACGTCAAATGTCACAAGCCCATAAAATTTTAATACTTTTAAAGGAAAAAATTCAATGGGAATGGAAGGATGAGATGCACAGGACTATAGGAGGGATAGGATAGATTTATTTTGATGATGTGGGATTGTCTTCATTGCGGTTTACGTTTTAAAATTTTTTTAAAGAATAAATGTAAGGGTTTTTAAGCAGTTAAGCGATGTTCTATTTAGCACGATGTGGGGTTTAAGAGTGAGGAAACGGTGTGGGAATACCTATATAAGTTTAAGATTTATTTCGGGAACTTCAAGGGGTTCACTTTTTACGTGGATATCCTAAGGTCTTAGTAAGGTCTAATATTATTAATTAGTTTTAGCTTTTTGTGGAATGCCCGTATGCATAGAATATGCCCTAATGCTGACAAAGTCCATTCAATATGTTTTAACATAACAACACTTAAATTGACCTTTAAATACCACATAGCTATATATGGGAAACCTATTTTTGTACGACTACATATATCACTTTAAGACTAAGCTATCCTCTATTTCCATCTCTTAAATCATTAGAAAAAAAGGCTATCAACTAAAATAAACCGAAAAGTTAATTAATTAACAACTACCTAGTCCAAATCCCCCATCTTCATCTCAGAATCTTGGCCAACTCTGAAGCTTTCGTGTTGATTTTTACATAAATATTTTACCCTCTTAATCCCCCTAATATCTGATTGGAATCTGTATTTTTTGTTCCCTCTGCACAAATCTGCCTAGTGATAGACTTAATCAAGGAAAGCTACATTAATTCCACCAATATCTATGAAAATTTCCCCGTATCTCTCTTTTCTACACTCTTTATGACCCTTGGTCTTGGACTGTGAAAATATTCGTTGTGTAATTGTAATTCTCTCTCGGTTGTTTGATAATGATAAGAGTCGTAAATCCTAGGGTCATCATTCACCATGTACAACTATGCATCGAGCAACTTACTCTCATGAATATGCAAATGGTCACCTACACGTTTTTTATCAAAGAGCTCCTACCTCCAACTCTTGGCTTTTCTAAGTTTCCCAAACTGAACCTTTAGGCAGGAGGGTGCAATTTTCCATAATAAATACTAGATAAGAATTCTCTCGGATTGGGATTGCATGCATGTCTCTTCGCCCGTAAGGAATTATATTGTATAAAAACACTTTTAACAGAGTTAGTTTTAATGGTAAACTGCGCTGAGACATGCAAAACCCATTTACTACTTGCCAACTTCAACATGTCTTATTATTATTTTACGTACGTTCTTTGCTATAGATTATGTAGGTATTATCTAGAATACTACTAGTATTAACTATGTAATAGTTAGTACTGATGTGCATGAGGGTTGATTAAAAGGCGGAGAGATTTATTTAATGAAATGTAAGCGACAACAAAGTCCATGACTTAAACCTTTAGTTGATATGTAGGATATTCAAAGTAAATTTATGGAGTGGTCAACAATAACAATATTTATAATGCAGAGAAGAAAACTTGGATGAGAAAGTAAATACTTTATGGGCATCGGAAATCTAAGTTTCTGTCAGAAACTTATATTCTCCGAGCGACTTCCTTAAATAATTCCAAGTCTTTTTAAGTTTAAAGGTCCATTTCAAACCAGCAAAGTCAAATATATCCTACTCCGTACAGGATCTCACTTTTAACTAATTTATTATTTTGCAAGTTTGCATCACTGATTCCCTCAATGGCATTGCATTGGATTGATTGCTATTGAGCCGTTCGTATAGTTATGCTAGGAGGTAGTAAGCAAGCCAAAAACTAGATTATAGATTTTTGTTGATTTTCTGTTGAAGCCCCGTAAACAATCCCGTCTCTTTGTTGCAAATTATTTATGGGATCATCACACCATCCGCCATCCAATTCAATACTCAATACATAAATTAATATTTAATACAATAATTGTATCATGAATTGGAATGAGATACTTCAAGTTGCCACAAATTATTTAGCATCCTAAGAACACCATCCAATATTATATTCTGTTTTAAACTTCATATTTGGAAAAATGTTTGTCCAATACAAATTGCTCTTTCCGACTTTCATTAATGTTTCTGACATATTCCATTTCTGCTTTTAAAGATCTCATCTATTTTATGCATAAACTCTCAAGCTGGTCATATATTTGTGTATGGAACTCTCAAATGGATATTGAATTGAAATATTAAAAGAAAATTTCAGAGCGTTTTGCTAAGGTTATTGTGTTTTTTTTCATGTTAACTCGACTTGAAGATTAATTCGTGAATTACCATATTCTCCAAATAAATTCCCTTGGTATTGATAGATTTGTACGGGGATAGTATATTACGGGTATTAAAACTGAAACTGCCGAACGTTAAAAACTTAAAACCTTGTTTTAAGATTATTTAGAGAAAAAAACCTGGCGTTAGTTAGTGGTTATAAAAGTAAACATAAAAATGCTCACGGATGATAAAATATAAGACAAAAGATCTCCGAGGTGATCTACACATAGCATACCAATAAATTAGCGGACAACCCCTTTATAAACAATAGAAGTCAATTGGGCTAACAAGAGTCTGCATAGTCAATATCGATTTCAGACAATAGTCCCAATCTGACGAGAAGAACAATAGAGTCGATAAATGGTAGATAGGATGACCACGTCTTCTATCTATTATTACAGAGTGAATTTATGGGATCTCTGCTCGTAAAATTAAAATTCCTAATTATGTTAATGAGCAAGGAGCTCTTCTGTCCACTACAAAACAAGAGTGCAGAGAATTGACCAAAGAATACAAAACAATCCAACACGAACGAACAATAGAATACTTTTAAGGAACTATAATCTATCTCTTATTTTTTTCCCTACTTTATTTATTATCTTAAGATTGTAGCCAATGATAAGGGAGCTTCTTTGCTCCTGACGACGACACGCCAGATTAAATAATAGCAGTCCATACACACAACATAAGATTTACTTTTTATTGCAAGGAGCACATAAATATTCTTATATACATTGTACGTATAACTTATCATGGATATGGATATGGGGAGCTTCTTTCTTGTGAAACCTTTGCAAAGAGTTTAGAATGCTAACTTACAATAATCTTTTAGGGGATAACATCTCAAAGAAAATAATATCTTTTAGCAGTTTACGTTTAGTTTAGTAGTTGAGATACGTTTGCCTTTTTAGTTGGATTTCTAATGGGCTTAAAAAAAATAAACATTTTAATGAAGAAACATCATCAAAAGATTGTGTAGGACTGACTACAGAGGAGAGTTGAAGGAGAGTAATATATGCATGCATATTATGGTGTATGTTACACTCGATTAAAAATCTACGCAAACTAACAGGTGGAAGTTATTTATTAAGATTGCTTGGTGAACATTTGGAGTTTTTTTAATTACTCAACTTAAATCGCGTACTTAATTTCATACGTATTTCGTCGTCTTCTTTTAATTATTATCACTGAGCTACAGTATATTACACCGTCCAAATCCATGATTGGTGCTGAGGTATATTTGCTGAGGGTTTTAGGGATTTACAATACAACCCCACATTAAAACCCCGAAAACCTCAGCTCAGCCAACAGCCAGCCAAAGAGATAGATAGATATAAGATGCAGTATTTCCAGGTTACAATTCATCCATGGTGTTCTCAGTCCGTTAGTGATTTCCTAAAGATGTTCAAAAGTTTAGACTAGATTTACTTTTCTACGTGGTGATCTTACAGCATGAGAGTTTTTTTTGTAGCTCAAGCAATAAATATTCTGAACGGATGGACTAAAAGCTCCGAGTAGTAGCTCCCAATGGATAGTAGGTACTTTAAATGCATAAAGAGATGTGAGAGGTTTAGGACTATTAAAGATGGATTGACTTCGACTATGAAATAGTATTTTTGCTACCAAGCACATCTTCTACGGTCTCAGGAGCGATGTTTTATTTAGTTAATGTTTTTTGCTCTCCTCCATCCGCGACGGATTGACGAGCCTTTCCTCTATTGGCATTGGACATGGCTTCATCTTTAGCAGTTGTGACAACTCCTACCTGAATAAATTACCTTTCCGAGCATGAGATGTTATTCACAGACCGCCTTGCCTTTTTTTACCTCTGGTAGAATACCGTAGTCTATTGGTAGTTATACCTTTCTTGGTAGTCGTCCTTGGTGAAAAATATCCGAGGTAATTTAATTTACTCAATGGCAGATATAAACTCAAGAGTTATTGCACTTGGACATGAAACACTTGAGTGTAAATTGTTAAGTATGGACCGACCATTTATTTAATTAGCGTGTATCTACTATGAATAATATGCATTGCTTGTATGTATAATTAAGAGTTAACGTAGTTTAATACTATGAAAAAACATGCTTTAAAAATATTCTTCATTTCCCTTATTCACAGACCGGTCCAGGTGTCGTCAGGAGGAAAGCTGTCAAACGGTGGAGATATGACAGAAGTATTCGTCCCCGGAGGTGGTGGTCACAGCCCCCTACATCACTCAAGCCAAAAACTGTCAAACTCTGTCCTAAGAAGGGCAGGGGATGGAGGAAAGCTCAAATTGACCTCTAATGGTCACCGCTACACAAACGGGGACTCCCTAAGCCCTGATGGAGCTGGCGGAGTTATAATAATTAAAGAAGAGCTCCCCCACTCACCAGGAGGCACTTCCAGCCCCAGAATGAACGGAATTCTTGGGGTATCTACCCCACAACCCCCACAAGCCTCAGTATCCCCCTCCATCCAAGAGGAACATAATCCCTACCCCGCGGGTCAACTTTTTGCGACCCTCAACTCCTCCCACTATGGGGGTGACTCTTATGTAACAGGAGCGGGTGTGGTTGTGTCCAGCCCTTCCCAACAGTTTCTCCGTTCAGCAGGAAATATTACTTTATCCGGTGGTTCGGGCATTTACGCCGTAGCTTCCCCCAACCCAAATGAAGCTTACTATAGGGATTACTTCCCCACGGATTATGGGTCAGCGGGGGTTAGTCCGGCTACGAGGATTATTAGTGGCTACGACGGACCCGTAAATGACCAGGGTAATCCTTCCGCTAATTCTGCCGCTGCTGCAGCTTTCGTTGACAGATACGGCAGGACGGCGACGGTTATTGGACCGTATAAAAACCCCGTTACTATTGATGTCAACTCTCCGGATTCAGGAATCGGGGCTGAGTCCATCACTCCTAGGGATCATTCTACTATTCAACCGGTGAGATTATTTCATCTGTACTGAAATATATGGATGGTTTTTATTTGAACTATGCATCTCTTGGAGCAGTATTGTTTCTCATTTCTACGTAAATCAATTCTGAAAACGATTAATTAGCCCTTAGGAAATTTATTTTGTTCCAACTTTGCATTCAGAGAGTACCATAGGCTGTAGACTATTAATTTTAACTAAATTAATGCCAAATCAGTTAGGTCTTTGACTCTGGGCCGTGATGCACAATTTATTAGTTAATTAACCCATGCTAAGGTACATCATTCACTCAGTCATTTATATTCTTTAGTTTGTAATTTCCATCTTGGAAAAATTTTCTATCGCTACGCTATCATCATTCTCATCTTTGAATTCGATTAATATTCATCAAACAACACGCAACAGCATAAGTAACCCAAACAAACCGTTAAAAGTTAATTTTTCTTGATTTGCTTGTACAGTTATCTGCTGCAGAGTCAGGCTTCATCATTACGTCAAGTAAAGAAGTTACAGGGTGGTTATGAACGAACTGATGAGTAGAATAGCATGTAAATTTATTTAATGCAATTGAAAAACAACCGATCTATGTTGTGGCCAGGTTGTAAAAAATTCACAGTAAGAAATGCTTTATTGGTCCCTTTTAACTTAAGACAGTTGTGGATTTGTTGCTTTGGATTGTTAATTGCCTTTTCATTTTATTTTACTCCATCCCCTATCCTCTTCTCAATGACTTTGTATTCTACAAAGCTTTGCAAACTTTCTAGCAACAACGGAGTAATATCATTTAGTTAAATGGTTTTTAAGAGTAGTAGTGTAATCTTAATCTATGTCAGACGGTTAATTAGTACTACTCGAATAACACTTAGTAAATCATCTTATGTAGCGTAGTATTGAAAGATTTGAAAAAAATTGGAAGCTTCATGCAGCTTTTTGACTTTTACACGTGTAAAATAAAATTACACATTACACCAAAAGTATCACAAACCATGTTCAAATTATCCGAATAACGCTACTTTTTGTTTCAACTCCCACTTAAAACAATGACCAACGAAGCGATGGACTTTCGTGTAAACACGACATAAAAATAATAAGGATAATTGATAGATGAAATAAGATAGGTTTTAGGTTTTTCTGTTGCAGAAGCTGTTTATGCATAGTGGAAAAGTGGAGTGAAGGGTTGTGTAGTAACAGAAACCAAACCGGCAAGTCCAGTTAGGTGTGAAGTCTCCTCATAATTAATACGATTATGATTATTACTGTGATTACCACCACCGCTAGACCGGACTAACATAAACAAACAGTAACTTGTGTAGGTGGTTTTTTAAGGGACCTTTTGCCCACAACACTACCAGAGAAAAACAATGATAAATAGAATAATAATAATAATAATATGAAAACTGGATAGGATAGAAAACATGATATGGATGAGCTAAGGCTGCTTTTTAAGTAATAATCCAGACATGAGAAATACAGGTTTTACCCAGTTTAACCAGTCTGGATTCTGGAAAAAGTAACGAGATTTTTTTCAATAATTCCCTTTTTTGGGCATTTTAAATAACGAAATGTTGGATTGCTATTTGTGGCAAAAAATATTGCTTTTTGCAACATTTTTAAATAGGCAGATCTCTAAATAAAAATTTCATGGAAAATCGTAAGTTTTAGATAAATTGGAATATAAATAACTATCTGTAAGAAATGGCTAATTGTTTCAGCAATACATGGATACAATGGTGTTTTAAATCATGTAAAATGGCAAATGTATTTGGCAAAGCCCCATTGAATTACAATGGATTTTATTCCTTTTAAACGATACAAATATAAAAGTGCAAGAAAAAGGCAGCCCAGAAGCTGTCTGTGTCTGTGGTGATTTGACTTTTAAGGTGTGCATTGTTCATCTCTCTTTTCTACATGATGAAAAGTTGCAAAACAAGATCAGTTTTTTATAATCCATTCTTTGCACTTGTTATTATCATTCCTCAGTCGTTATCATCCTTCTATGCCTGCGATTATGATTGTTATTTAGAGTTGAATAAGTCATAATAAGCAAGGATCCATTCACACAGGCATAATGAATAAAGTAAAGTACCGTTCATCTGCCCATAAGCCTAAGTTTCTCGATGATGGCACTTTAAACTACAACCAACAGGGCCACACCCCCGTAGACTGATTATTTTGATGGTTTTTCATCATTAACTCTTCCCTTCTGTTTCTTTCAAGGAGTGAGTTATGATTATAGGTATGACATGTTTTCACCATCAACCACCGCCTGTTACAATTAATTGAGTAGTTATAGAGCTTTACCCTGGCACTACTACTTTCTTGATTCATTTTCTGGGGAGATTTATAGAGCGTTTTCGCTACGGGGTGTTTTTTGCGCTTTTGCGAGATTCATCGAGAGCAGAAGTCATTTAAAGGCTCATTAGGCTAAATTAACTGAGTAACGGTTAAAAGAAGGTACAAGTGAAGCTTAATCATGTTTCTTATTAGGATTGCGGTTGAATTTAACGGGGTTATCTTTTTCTTAACAGGGTTTTGACTACAATGACATCTGTCACACGGGCCTGATAAGTGACATAAGCGGGTCAAGTTCTACAGCGGGGAGTGCAACCGGGCGAACTACTCCTGGAGGGACGCAGCAGAAGTCAACCCGTCCTTGGCATGAGTTTGGCCGCACTAGTGAAGCTGATAAGATACAAATACCCAAACTGTAAGTTTAGCAGCAGATTTTATGACTTATGATTGAAAGAAAGTAAATGGAAGATAAATCTCTACAGTATTTAAAAAATATAAAACTTCAAGCACAGAGTTTTCAAATTAAACTTCGGAGGGGCTTCATTAAGCACACCCAACATTGTTATGTATTTTCTTCAAAGAAACCCGGCCACAAAAAATTATAAAGCGAAATTAAATGAAATAACGCTGTTTGTTAACCAGAATATCGCGAAGACCTTCGTTAATAAACTTTTCTATTTGATTAATCCCTTAAAGTTTTTCAAATTATGGATTCCGCTACTATTTGGAGTCTCCGATCTCAACAAGTCAACGACGAGAGGACGATCGAATAACTTATATCAATAAGGGACAGTTTTACGGAATCACTTTAGAGCATGTCCACGACCCTGAGAAACCCCTCAAGTCCCAAACTGTTAAGGTAAGCTGAAGCTCAAATTTATATCCTTTCCTTTTCTTAACATCCAGTAGCATTAGACACAACTCATGCCAAATTGAAATATGACTCATTTCTAACTAATCAGTACTAGAAAAATTCAACACATCAGTCCAGCGGAATGAATTTAAGGTTAGGAAATTTTAAAGTGTAAGATAAAATGTTTTTTTTTTAAAAAGAGCAAGTATATAATTTCATTGCCGGAGTCTTCATACTTGTTTTATGTTCTACATCTCATGCTCTTTAGATGTACTTGTAATCAGCATTTTTAATTCTGTAAAAGATAATTCAACAACCGAACAAGCCTTACTCATACTAAACTAAACATATTTATTTCCATTGTCTAGCTCTTTTTTATTCTAGACTCAAAGCAAAAGGTTAACAGTAAGCAAAGTTAGTAATTACTGAAAGCATCATTCTCACTACACTACAGAAACTAATTGAAACAAGGTTGATTTTGTATTGTAATAATTACTACCTTTAAGCAATCCCATCCCAATTACAACTGCCTGAGGACCCTAATCATACTTTTTAGTAAATAAATATTAAATAAATATTGAAATTATCCTTCTTATTCTCGGTCGTAAATTTGTAGCTAACCTACTGTCTGTGTGAATTTTTATCTAATTGAAAGGCAGCTCTTACGGTATAAAACTATGGAGCGGACTAGAACTAGAAATTGTTTTAACTAAACATTTTTTGTTACCTCAAAATTACAATTGTTGACTGTGGACACAATTATGATTTTGTGTAATTAAAAATGGTACACAAGGATTCAAATAGGTTGGCATCTAAAGTAACATATTTTCAACCTCATCTTTTTACTATTATTCTACAAGATATAAATAATGAGTGAATAGTTTAACTTATTAGAGGAATGGATTATTGATTTGATCCGTGATTTGAAGGCGAGGAATCGTGATCTTGAAAGAGTTAAAAAACAAAGCCCAACTTCATATACTTTATAGCCCTAAGACATGACGACTTTTTAGGATTTAGCTTTGTTTGTGGTGGATGTCTTCTTATAAAAATATTTATCGACAGTAAATTATTTGCAAAATGGATTGTAAATGTTTTGATGGTGGATCCTCTTTTGAACATGAGTTAGTGTACACGAGCCCCTTCAATGTACATAGTCCCCATCAATTTATTTTATACAGATAGCGTTTACATAGTAGAATTTATTATTATAGGGAAAAATTCTGCAGAAAAATTACCTTTTCTGGTTTAACTCAGCAAAGGACAAACAGTTATTGCCTTTTTTGGCTGGGTTGACATAACCTGCCACGCCACGCCATCCCGCCCGCCACGCACCTTACCATTCGTTATAAATTTCATAGTAACATTAACATTATAATTTTCCAATAAATAACGGTAAATAAACATTCATAATTATGCAGGTTCATTTCCATTCGCCAGTCACTTCTACCGATTACTATTGAACAGGCAACAAGTGTTCTTTAGAAGTCTAGGGAGCATCTACCTGTCTTATCTAAAACGCTAAAAACCCCACACGTTCTGCACTTTTTCGATCTCCTAGACCCTTCATAAAGTTTCAGAGAAAGACAGATTCATTATAAATCCCTTCCATAAGAATAAACATTATTCAGTCAGTTTCACTCTTCCTTAACAAAAGGATTAAGCTAACGGTTCATACACTTTAAGGATTTAAAGCGAAATAGTCAGGCATATGCTTAATAAAAAGCTCTTGTTAAAA
Organism: Hydroisotoma schaefferi; assembly: GCA_034682405.1. NCBI lineage: Eukaryota > Metazoa > Arthropoda > Collembola > Entomobryomorpha > Isotomidae > Hydroisotoma > Hydroisotoma schaefferi. Next base: position 1,449 of record JAQFZX010001786.1, on the reverse strand, counting down.
AACCAATCAGAAGGGCATACTATTATGTATAGGAATAAGTATGACTTATTTCCATACAAATATAAATATAATAATAGAAGAAACTACCTCTGTCATGTCACAACTTTAAAAGAGTTTGATTTCTCCTTTGTTCCCTTCTATAAAAAAGGTAACAATTATTATTATTTCCAAGTTTAAATATTTTCTGACAGAATGTCAAAGGGCGTTTACACTCAGTGCTTGTTATGTTACTTACTCTCTACTATAACAGTACTATTAATCTGTTACTTAGAACAGGTAGGTACTGCATTTATGGTTCTTACCAATAAGGGATTTAACCATCACATCGTCTCAAGGAATCTTAGAGAGTAAAATGAACCGTATATCTTATTATTATCATCAAAGGATTAGTTTACTTTTTCCAATAGGATGAAAGAAAGAGAGGGTTTACTTTTTAGTTTAACTCTAGATTTATGTTGAGTTCTGTGTAAAAATGATGATAGTGTTCCATCTGTAGAAGACAGAGTCTTATCAAAGTAATAGATCTTCACCTTTCTTGGTTGCGTGGTTAAAATCATCCAGCTCATTTTTTATCCCCTCACTTTACTTTTACTTAACCACTGCTGCAGGACCACTGAGCATATTTTATACTTTTAACTTTTAAGGGGTAAAAATGGTTAGGAGAGATTTTTTAATTTTTCTCACGCTTCTGAGTCACAGCGGAGTAAAAAAAAGTCTGGCTAGGTATAGAAAGGATTTAGTGAGTTGAGTTCAGACTGAGAGAGATAGGGAGACAGGTGAAGGCTTTTTAAATGTTAAGGATTAAATTATTTATTTCCAGTAACCTTTACCAAAAAACAGAAGATTCTTTTTTTACACTGAATTTAATAGTGACTCTGGAGGCGATTGGAGGCTTGCCTTGCCATTTGTTATTGAAACTTTTTAATTAGTTGGTTAAAAAAGATTCATTTAGGCAGAAAATATGCATAGTTTTAAGTAAAAATAGCTGAACATAAAATGCGTAGGGCACATTCTCCTCCGTTTAGTATGAACTTTTAGGATATTTAATTAGTAGAACCTTATCTTTCAGGTTAGAAGCTCCGGTTTCATAGATCTTTGGGGGGAAATAACGTAAATGTTAACCCTGTCACTATATTTTATTATAAAACTTAACACCTAACAGTAAACTCTTGTTAAATGTATGTAGCTAGAAAACTCTACCGCAATCATGTTGCACGCAGTTTGCAAGAACGATTCCAGCTTTAACAGACTTTCTACTTAGGTTTTTTGAGGAAGTTTGTATATGTTGAAGAATGGAAAGAGGATTTAATTTACGAGTATTAGCTTTTTATTTAAGGAGTAGTGAAAAACAATACTGTTCTTACATCTTGAATGTTTCTGTTAATGGGAAACTGTATCCTATGAAAGTAATAGATGACGGCAGGATGAGAACTTCTAGTTGGGAGCAAC
>JAQFZX010001785.1:0-25301 GCA_034682405.1 Hydroisotoma schaefferi | reverse complement strand
AAGCAGTTTTATAAAAGAGTCAACCGTCAACAAACGCTCAGCCAACGCAACGGTCGACGAGGATGAGCATGCACGGTTTAAAAAAATATGCATGCAGTTTGTATGCAAAACATCTTTCTTTATTATCTGTTTTACGCTCAAGAAGAGCTTCAGCAGCATTTATTTGTAGTCAAGTTCATTTGCTTGCATTGCTCATTACTGCATTTAACGTTTTAGCCAAGGACTGCTGTCCATCTACTTTTTATATGAACGAATTAGCAGGTGCAGAATCTACTGAGCATAGAAATATATCTCTGTTTTTATGATTATGCGACATGAGAAAATCTACTGACGGTGTTAGAAAATAAATGGATCGTTTGTTTAGTTAAAATCAGTGGTTAAAATGTATCTAAAATATGGAACAGCTTTAGCTGTACTAGTTGGTATTCGCTTGTAACGATTAACAACTCTAGTATATTGTATGCTGTAACTGGTCACAATGAATGACAATGGCACTAAGTAAGTAGGAAGGGGAAGAAAGGCTTCAATGAAGTGCAAATTGAATCAACAACGGTCAAAAAAGTTGATTTGCAGCTTTAAAAGCTAGATGTACATGGTACTTTATTTTAATTCAATTGGATGTTGATCCCGATCCTTATCAGCTTTCTTTGACCAGCGGGTGACAAATTTATTGAGACACTTTCTTCAATATTGTTTGTACTTGTTCACATTATTAATCAATTTATTCTCCTCCACTACCTTGAACACCTACGGGTAAATATTTACGTCCTGTTTGACTCTAAAGTAAACTAATATAAATACCTTAATAACCTTAACTAGATATAAGCCGCCTACGTAACTTATACTAACAAGTAGCTCATCTTCATGTACACTTTACTTGGTCTTGCTGTTTGTAGGCTTGACACAAATAAATAATTATTATTTGTAGACAAAGAATAAAAGCCTAGATAATGAAATATAATCACACTTTCATTAGATTGCAATGCATTTTCCAAACTTGACTTTCTTCAGAGCCCTATAAAAACATTTAATGCCATATTTATGGTCAACATGGATTTTAATTCCCAAGGAGTTGCCATCTTTGACTACACGACAAATCCTTCCTCGGTTTCAAATACAGACCCATCAGGGAGGGATTTTTTCTACGATGCGATGCTTCAGTCAGAACTTCTGTCACGGGCAGCCAAAATTAAAGCAATTCTTTACTCCGTGGCTCAATTTATGCCCCAGTCCATGCAAAACAGAAAACGTAAAATTTTATTTACACAATGCAATGAAATGCATAGCAATAAATTCCGTTTATGACGGTCCCCCACCCTTTCGCTAGATTAACTTCCCAACACTAAACATTTAAAACAGAGTCGTTACTAATTTCAAGATTTAATCAAGAACGTACAGCGACAGACGGTTAAAGCAAGCAGTGAAGTGATTTAAAAAAGTGAGTTATTGCTTGACAAGAGCCCAACCTAAGTAACTTTAACTTAACAGCAACCAACCTACGCTTTACTTACGCTGGCTTAACTCGTGTTTTAACCAACTGTGAGATTTAACTTTAACAAAAACTATTTTGTGTACGTCTTTGTAATTAAAAAGTAGATGGGATTGGGATAGAGAAACAAAGTTGGAGAGAGTTTTATGCGAATACTTTGTGGAAATTAAACCCACTTTGTATTTTCACCTTAAGACAGAATTATTGGATTTACACCTACACTTATTTTCACTTTTTGAAGCCTAGCTTAGTCTAAATCATCAACACGCAGTTCTATCAAGGAAAATATTTAAAGAACAAAACTAACATTTTTCGCTTTCCGTCCTACAAGCTGAAGGTTCGGCCGGTGAAAAGGGTAATAAAAAAGAATGGATCTAACTTATGGATTCCTTGTAATAATCCTGTGCATAAAGTTGTAGTTTGAAGAATGAAATGAACCTTACATGAATAAAAACAAACTTGGTAGCAATTGTAAAAAAAAATGACTGTCCTTTCTTCTAATGACAAAAGTGTCCGTTACGCGTGCCGAAGTTTGGACAAAAGATCATCTTCACGATACAATAACGAATAATTATCCCCAGTAGCATTCATTCATTTGTTCTACTGGCTCCCTTTGATAATACGTACTAACCACTTTTAGTTGGTTGGTTGGTAGTAGTAGATTCTTATTTTCTAACAAATTACTTCTTGTAGTTGGGCAGTAATTGAGCAGGTGTAAACTTGACGAGTTTTCTCAGCACCGTAAATGAAACGGACTACTACTACCAAGTAAGTATAGCACAGCTACCTAATAAAATACATGCCTCCAACTAACTTAACTTGCTACTTAAAGTAACACTTGCGGAACTGCAGTAAAATAGTATCACTAGGGAGGAGAATGATAATGATAGTAGTAAGTAGCTTATAAAAAAATAGTCAAAAGAAGCAGCAAAAGCAGTAAAGTAATGGTTCTTTGTGAGCTAAAACTAAACTCCCTCGAGAAATCACGACAAAGTCATCAAAAATAACAGGGTTTAGAAAAATATGTGTAGCCCACTAGTCAATAGAACACGATACAAGGGGATGACAATCGGTGGGAGGGAGGGAATCGGATGGGGAATACTTGTTCTTTGCTTCAGGTGTAGAAAAACAATGGAACCACGATTTCCTCAACTGTTGGGAATAGAAAATTTAAAACAAGCCCTAATTTTATGAAAATAAATGGGAATTAAAATCAACCTGCTGTGGTAGGTTTTTTTTAGAGATATGTTAGAGTAAAAGCTGAATTACAATATGTTTTATTAAGGTAGATGGAAATAGTCTGTTGGATTTTTACCATTACTATCTTGGAAGTGGTCAAATTCCCTTATTTAACTGCTTCCGATTTATTAAGATTAAGGATTATTATTACTTACACTGTATAATCAAATAGAATCTACTAACTAGGACAATTGGAGCAATTTATACTTACTTTGTCCGTTTCCCTGTAGCACTTTTGTTTGTAACTCAATCGAAGCGTGAATCATCGTTTTAATCTGCTCTAAAAAAACTTCCAACTATTAGACGAATGAAGGTCTAATGTGTGGATTCTACAAACTTGTATGCTAACAAAAGCATGAGATCATCATATGTTCTGTTCTGTTGTTAATTTATCATATCGTTTTTGTTAATTGAAAACAAAATTATCCCAAAATCTAACCTTCCCTTAGCAATTCCCAATATTATTATATTAACCAGGGATTATGATAAAGTAATTTGAATATAAAAAAAATACACATACGGCCTTTTAAAATGGGGAAGTATAAGTCGGCATTGCATATTCATACACAAACCACGCGTCTTGCTTGCTACACACCATAATTTGCCCCGAAAAACTATACTAACGCAAGGATTAAGATAAATAATCTCTTCTCGTTCGTAATCCCAAAAAGTTAAATAACTCTGATCCACTTAAACAGTACTATTGTCTTGCTCACGTATCCACCTCCATAACCCCACAGAGCTGACTTATGCTGGGCTAAATCCTATGCTTGCTTGGATTAAATTACCTTAGTCAGGTCAGTTATAAAGGTTCTGCAACGTTAGATTTGGGATCTCTGAATTGAGTCGACTGCATTAGTCATACCACACCGTGCAAAAAATCTAAATAAACTTGGGTATAATATTGCATGCTGCTCATTCAAAATATACTTTATACACTTATTAGTTGATTGTATTTAAGTCAAAAAGACTAACTTAACAATAATGAACAACGTTTTTTGCTTTAAAATTGAATCATCGTGTGAAGTCAACCAACTGAAACGGCTGAATGAGTCACTTCCGAGTCTAGTGGATCTAATGCGAATGAATGTGCCTTCAGATAAGATTACTATGGGATAAAAGGGGGAAGGACGTTTACAGATTTTTAAAAAATACATCAGATAAAATGTCGGTTAAATTTTACTTATAAATGCATTATTTGACCTCTGCCAATTACCCCCAAAAGTAAATCCTTTCCCATTAAAAATCTCATGCAAAAGTGAGCAATTTGATGAGGAGGATATTAATAATTAGTAACTCGTTGAATTGTCAGCACTCAATGAATGAGAAGGTTTATTTGTACGATTTTTAATGAGTTGACTTTAGATTTAAACAGCAAACGCAATCCCCAGTACTTTAAAACTAATCATACAGTCCGTACTCCTAATTACATTTATTTAACTGACACTTTACTGCGTATTTCACATCATTTCATTTCTCAAGAGATCATCAAACTTCCATTATCTTTCGAACAGATCCTATCCTACAGACCGAAACTTATCCATCTCTTTCTTCATTTCGCTAATTCGTTTACTATTTATTGTTCCTAACTGCAAAACGCATATCAATAAGTCCCAGGAAAAGCCAAGGACCCCGTCCGAGATTTTTAAAGCCCTTTCAGTTATAATTAACCACAATCATTTGTACACAAAGTTCTCCTTACACCTTTATGAAACAGCTGCCAAAGAGTAACAGTGTAATGCATCCAGAGAGCGACAAATAATTGATAAAGAGTATTCATTACAACAGCCCCCATCAACTCATCACGGTTTGACTATGCTGTATCAATTTAGTTGACAGCAAAGCAGCTACCAGAATACGAACTTTATGATGAGGATTATTAGGATTATTAAATTGAGCTCCGTACAAGGAATGGAATTCGATTCCCAATTGTCATGTCATTACTGAGTTGCATGCACAACCAAACCACAGATTTATACAATCTGCATTGCATTTGGATATTGAGCTACTTCATTCTGGCTTAAGTATCATTCATATCATTATTGAAATGAAATATTATTACGTGTGTGTCTTCTACAATTGCCCAATACGCACAAGCACACAAATGTCTCGTCATTACTTTTGCCATTTATTGTCACAATTTAATCCTTTCTCCTACTTCCAAATTGTGTCGTGGATTCCCTTATACATGTTTACAATAAGTTTCTACCTGACCAACTAATACTAATAGCAAGGAAGGGAAGATGAAGATGATAAACCCTGTATACTGAAAAATAATCCACACTATAATCAGTCTGTCACCTTTGTTTCCTAACGTACTAATGAATATCCTGTAGGAAACAAATAAGAGTCGTACTTAAGCATGAAAAACTGGTTGATTTTGCATTGTACAAAAGACCTGAGTGAATGAATAGATGCCGGTAGACAAATGCATGACCAACTAACTAATATTTCATAAATAAAAGGCCAATCCAACATTCTAACACCTTATCTGGGACCAATCTACCATTCTCTGCTTTTATTGTTGAATTATTACACTAAGGAATTTCATTTTCCATTGTTCTAAGCGACAAATCAATAAGCCTTCCTTCAATAAACAGAATGGAACGGCCAGTAAGCAGACAAAATTCAATTGATTATTATTGAAGAATTCGTGATTTTTTTACGAATTTCTTCACTAGTCGACACGACTTCGACCGCGACATTTTTCCTGTCACAGCTTCAATATATTTGGCTATCCGCATATTTCTACATTCTTTTACCCTTAATTCATAATGGCTTGATGTTATTATAGTAAATTGTAAAACCTACTATTTTTAAACTAACGAATAACTTTTTTCAAAGTTCTACAAACAAAACCCTACAAAGTTTCCAAACAACCTTTGATAGAAATACCAATACTTAAAAATGTCTAGGCCGTTAACGTATCCATCCACCCTAACAATTACTATCGAACCAGACATACCCAGTAAGTAATCAGACCTATAGAGACTACCGATTTTAGTATCCAATCAGAAGACAAAACATCGTTAAATCAATATCCCACGTAAGAACCTTCTCATAATTAGTCGTATGTCCTCATTACTATTGAAGCAACAGCAAACAACACCTAATACCATTTCAACATGACCAATAATGGACTGCACTTATTGACAGGCTTTCTAGGTTGCTGCTTATTGTACTACTACTGGGGCTAAAGCAAAATTAAAATGTAATGTATATCCAGACCTTAAAACTACTTTAAGAACTATCAACCATAAATACATACAACGACAACAACTTACATGAACATACCTATCTCATGGACACAATAATAAGAAAGAGTAGAGTAAGTTACTCTTATAGCTCTAGATACGTAAAGTTCCTTGATGCCAGTCACCTCATTAACCACTCATTACATTACTAACTATACCAGCCAAAAGCAAGTACCCAACTGTCACAGTCACAGCTCTAATGTTAAATTAGTCATTGAAATAATCGTAATAATATGTCATTGTACTCGCAAATTAGCTACTAAAGCACAACACCCCGAGAAGAACCCTAGCAAAATTGGCTGTTGAGACGTTAAGAGTTGAGACGACGGGCTAACGATATCGAACGAGGTCTTGAGTTTGGTCTTCCTTTGTACAATATTATTATTTATTCAGATCGGAGAATCAAATCAGCACACAGTACAATCTCTAACCTTGTAAGGCCTAAGTGTCAATCTTCATTTAGTAGTGATGATGATAAGTAGAGGTTATTATTCTGTTCATAATGGTAAAAATCACTTTCTACCTTTGTAAGGTGAAAAATGATTGCAAAGAAATTGGAAGGAATGAATGACCTTGCACTTACTTTTTCGCTCTGATCGTAACTTTTAAACATTTAGATTTAATTTTGCACGCTGCAACCAATTTTACAAGCATCCTTAATTCACCTTTAACCACTCAGACAGTGTTTACGTTTAGGTCCTCTTTCATTTTGTTAAAGCTAGGTTAGGTGGACAAGATGCATTTATCACACTTACTAGCAGCATTCGTAACTAAACAACTAGCAGCAACAGCTAATAGCGATTAGGTGTGAATGAAAAGAAAAGAGGCAAGGTAAGGAAGGGTTACGAACAACCCACATTCACAATTCCATAGAAAGAGAAAAGACATAAATCTTATCGTTATTTTAACACATTCTACATAATTTTTTCACTGTGTTTTGACGTCTTCCCACAAGCCAAAATAATCTTAGAAGGCTGACTAGAGTATAGCATGTTTTTATTAAAATGGATATTACGGCGTGCGGCTGAAATAAGTGTACCAAAAGGTGCTAAAGCCACTACGTATCTACTGTTTACATATTTACTTGCAGCGTACAAGTTTTAGACAACTGTAAGCCTAATTTAATCACTATGCTGTCCTCGATCCACTCCAAAAAGTATTCTTTCAAGACGTATTCAATCCAAAATTAATGCAACAACCGATAAGCTATACAGTATTGAGCTCCTTGAATTATTTATTTGCTAAAATTTATAATTAATTGCCGTTTTTATCCCCCTTATATGGATCAATAGTATATTGTGGGCAATGCATTCCACAAGTGTTTAGCTGCCTTTCGATTCGTTTAGCAAGTTACATAAACAAACACGTATGCACGTTCTTATTAATAACAAATATTTGTAAATCCCTTCACTAGTGACTAATATTAGATTGAGTAACAAACAGTAATAGAAATAAAATATATTTTAATGAATAACCTTGCCCAAAGATTCCTCTTGAAGTAACTTAGGTAGGTATTTGTATAAAGCCAACCTGCGATAAAAATCAATGCCCACCTGTCCATTCTCATTTCAATCGAAGAGTCCAATCTCATCCTATTCTTTCTTATCGTATATTGCTTTACGATCTCAACCTACTGACCGAGAGATATCTAACGAAAGTTAAAAGCCTTTATAGCTCATCTTGTTGTGTGTAAAATGGAAAACTAAAAGACTCCCTTTCAACCACGAAGAAACAACAACCACATACTTCTTGTAGGAATAAAAGTTCAAAAGTTACAATAACAATGGACTCTTTAGTAAGTTTAGTCAGTGACAAATGGAGTGGTCAGGAAAATTCCACAGGGCCCATTGTTGTCCAACCCGATGCTGATGCCGCAGAGCAGAAGTCAAGTTTCAAACAAATCTTGATCAACAAGAGTAGAAAAAGGGTCTAGTGGATATTTATATACTTATGAACAATGTCACATTATGTGCATCTCATTGTTGAAAAAAATGAGTAGGTTATCCATAATTTCCATCAGGGTAAGATCAAGATAAGCTGCGGTTGGCTTTTAGTTTTTCCAAGAGTTGCGTCATCAGAAGTAATGATCTGGGCTGCTATTATTATTATTATGATCGTCTAATTGTACAGGTAGTAACATCATCAAGAGGTAAGTATGCTGTAATAGTGTCGGTTTGGTACTCGAAGGAAGCTCATTCATCTTATACATAAAATTAGGATAGCAAATAAGCCAGTAGTACCAGTACCCAGAGACACAGATAATTTTAACCTGGTTGGCAATATAACAATTACAAGGGGTTAAAAATCCCTATAAAAAACGTTATTGGGTCATTAACGCTGGTTAAAAAACGTGGTTCAATTCCCAGGTAGTAAAAAGGCAACAAAGAGTGCAAAAAAATTAGTAAGTCTTCGATTTCGTTCGTTCTTAACCAGCTTTAACAAAATATCAGAGTAAAATAATGTTGGAAATAAAAACCAAGAGTTTTGTAGGCGACCAAAAAATGAGGTGTAAATTGCTGAGGTTAAATCGATTCCCATCATGAAGAGATCATCATCATTTTAAAACTACGTCAGTCAGCTTAGGTATGGGTAATCTTATAGCTTTGAGATAAAAGATAGTACACGTTTACTTTTAACACATTAAAGCAAAGCAAACCACCATCGATCCTTACTGAATGATTGACTTTTTAAACGTGAACTTCAAAGAAAAGAGACCTCCAAGTCATAAAAGCTGTCAAGGTTTTTTTTACAATCTTGAAGAATATATGACCGGGTGGATTTCACTCAAAAGTTTTACTATTACTGATAAATAAACCTTTGATATAATTTAAAGAAAACTGAGCTAGATTGTTTAGCTGAATGGCACGGCATATGAAGCTTAAAGCTAAACTACACTAAGCAATCCCTCTAGACCAGATAGAAAATGTGTAGGTATTTGGGAAATATAAGAATATCCGTCTGTAAAAATGGGTTAATTTTGAAGATTTAACATGCATAATTTTTCCTACACCACCGAAATTAAAGTACTTTCCCATTTGTATTCCTATTGTTATAAATTAAATTAGACTTCTTAAATATTGCAAGAATGAATAAAACTATTCAATTAGTTTAGAGAAATAAGAACGCACGCATGATACTGGGATTACGACTTTCGTCGTAAATTTTGGTTTCTACAACTCAAGTATATAGAAATCTAATATTTAATATAAAAAATAAAATATGCCCTGAAAAGTACCTTCACCGTACCGTTGCGTTGTTAAAGCTTATGGACGACAAGTAAAAGAATGGAGCGATGCCCAAGCATTATGTCAAATCAACCTAGAACTGTCTCTATTGTTGGACTTTAACCATAACTCCGTACAAAAATGAAACTAACGAAAGCATATCCTCAAACATTTTCTATACCTAACTCAGTTCAGCCAAAATAGTTGCTGTGAAAGAGTTACATTATTTATCTATCTACCTGGGATAAATACCCCTTTATGATCATCCTATCATATCTAATTTAATCCTAAGATCTCCCTTTCTGTCTTCTCCAATTTACTTAACAATCAAAAACCAAAAAAACAAAACTCTAGTTGATGTTCCAATTCCACACGTTTTTCTAGCCCTCTAAATTTACAATGAAATGCATAAATCAAGAGTTTATAAATAAAAATGCAATAATGTAGCCACCAAGAAAGATGTTATTTGAGGGGATAAAATGCGGATCAAATATCGTCGGGTAATCTCACTTGCCTTTTAGCTTTTAGCTTAATGATCCCTTCATTTTCATGCAAGGATCTGAACAATTGTCTTGGTAAAATTTTACAGGATACAATTTCAAAGTAAATGGATCCGTTTTAACCATAGAGTTTTCCGTTAAATTACCATCTTACAGCTTATTTCATGCATTGTCCATTACATACCCCATAAAAATACCTGCCGCTCGTACCATGATACTTGTCTAAAGCCAAAAGCGCAAATACAAGTATATTAAAAGAGTTTCAACCTCCTAGGAAGGGTATGAGTTTAAAGAAACTCTAAAGAGGGCAACGGACAACCTAATGAGTTCACCAACTTTTAATAAGACTTGTAATAAGCTAAAATTTTAACAAGGGAAAAATCATTATGGAGAGTAGTTCTGTCCCAGGCAATGCCAAAGCCATTTAAGCAAGTAGGTAAATCTTCAATTAAAGCCAACAAAGAGGATTCTGCGTTGGCTGACTGTGGGAAATAAATAACAATCTTATAGTCGTACCTACTTCACGAGGAGAGGATGGATCTTTTTAAGGGAAATATTAATATTTCGATCGTTCAACTTGTCTTCTATTCGAGGATGACTTTTACCGAGGAATAATTTACACGAAATTAATAATTCTATAGCGAGTAAGCTAGGTAAGCTTTGTGATGAAGTAAGTAAGATCTAACGAACTAACATCTGTGTTACTTGCACAGAAACTATGTGTATTATTCTTATAATTTGTATGAAGCAGAAATCTATTATTTAACTCTCGAGACCTACTAGTTTTTCCAGCGGAAGTACCTCAGGGACAACGTACGAACATTAAATTAAGTACAAGTTTATTTAGGAATAATTTAATCTATCGTACACAAATGATGGTACATTATCTACTTAACCTACACGTTTTTATTTTACAGGACAGGTTCACAGCCACATTATTTTTTTTCTCTAATCGCCGAGCATTCATTCAACGCTTACCTATTGTAAGTAATGACTAATGAGCGTTGCTTGTTAAAACTATACAGCTCATTCCCCTTTCTATGTTTTAGGTCTAATGAATGTTTATATAACTCCAACATTTTTATCCCCAGTTTTTTTATCATTTATCTCTTATTTGTCCGTTTCACGTTTTTACTGACTCAAAGATTTACAATTGTAGCTGGAACCCATCTTAAAGTTTTATATTTTAAGAAGTAAACTCTACCTTGGTCTACAATTTCCATCCTTTTCTAATCGCAAAAATAATCTAGAAATGTTACGCTCTTTACTACTTTACATTTACTATATTTACACAATGCCTAATTCCTTTCATAAATGTGTACTTTTCTACCTAAAAATGACTCACGAGTCCAGTTAAACATCCCACACAACAACCATTACCTAACTTCACGGATGAAATATTTTGTTAAAAGCAGGACATTCCTCGTCTCCTGCTAAAACCTTAAATATACTTTAGTCATTAAATCCACAAGCGTGAAAAAGCTCCCTACCGTAGTCTTCAAAACTATTTTTCGTCCAGGTACAAAGATCAACTGGTATGAATTGAAGTTAGGGGTGGTTTTTTATTAGAAACCCAAACCCACCGATCAAGATAGGAAATTACGACTTCCTTGCCTGGTAAGCAAAATGTATCTCATCCAGTTACAGCGATTATTAATGCCTAGTTTTGCTTTTACCAATTCGTAATATCATGTCATGTCAGGCAGTTCCGTCTGAAAAAAAATCTAAAAACCCAAACCTATGGCTTAGGGACGGCCATAGGTTGAATTAAACTAAATAAAATGCAATAACTCTCATCACCATTACTTGCGCTCTGGCAGGAAGAAGTAGGAGGGCGAGAAGTAATTTTACCTGTTTATCCTATCCTGGAGGATGAAAGCTAAACGCAATATCTTATTATCAAAACAAGCTTCTACTAACTATAGCATACATAGAATTCATAGTAGTAAGGAAGGAAGCAAGAAAAAGGACTGTGGGAGAAGGATGGCTTAAATAAACGTAATAAATGAGATCATGCCAACCAACCTTTTGATGTAGGTAATACCTTATCAACTTACTGTTACTCAAACCTCCCAACAACATGCAATATAAATCTATCCCGTAAGCCGTAGCTCTGCCATCACTCACTTGGCTTTACCTAAAACCCATAAAAATTATCTGGAGAAATCGTTCCCAGTTCCCAAGATAAGTTGAGATATTTAGTATCCAAAAATCCAATGAAAATAAATGTGACTGTTGGTGCTACTAGGAAACTAGGTATCTAGGAAACTAAGTTCTATAATTTCATCTAAGATGGTTGTAAAAATTCTTCAAGAGTGAAATCCAATCTTTTATTTGTGTGAAAATTCTTTACATCTTACCCTATTGTATTCTGGTTTTTTTAAGTGACTTTTAACTTTTAACACTATATTACTTACTTATCTGCTAGGATGAGTTTATAATTCGATTTTACTTAAGTCCTTTTTTGCTTCAGCTCTCATATCATGTTTCAATGCAATTCAAAATGAATAAAATTATCATTTCCCCAGCCTCTGTACCATTAGCGGAGAGAATTGTCCATGCAATTTCAACCAACTTAACTATAGAAGAATGCAATGCAGCTACAACTACAAGAGCATAAAAACCTCACGTGAATAGAACGTTCTCAAAAAATGAGATGGCTGAATGACTCTTAGTGTGACTTTATTATATGAAATTTAGAAACCTGCATAGATATGTATCGAGAGAATTTTTTTGTGGATAAGTTGTTATTGCATCAAAATAGATAACAGTCGACAGAACACGGCAGTTGGAAGTATTGAAGAAACCTTCTTTAGTTTGTGTATAAGAATCGCCCAGAGATTAAAATGAATACGCTAATTACCGGTAATAACTCATAATAATAGTTTCCATCAAAAATTTAAAAGTTGTAAGTAAACGTTACTTCTGCCAGTATTTAATTTTTCTGCTGGTAACAATAATCATAATAGTTTCTGTTGTGCTTGCTGTCATCCCCCATTACTTAACAATACTTTTCCAACAACAAATAGCTTTTCTAGCTTATCTTCCGCTTTTCCCCCTGTCGTCTAACTACCTATAAGTTGCTACAACATAAAATAACTACACAAAAACGATAAAAGTACTACTGCTAATTAAACTAAAAATTTACAGGTTTCTTTGAATAAACGACAACTGTATAATTCCCTATTATTAAGTGTTTAGTAATTTATCGCTCACAAAACTCAGCCGACACTGACTACTATCCTCGTATTTTGCTCAACTACCCTCGCATTACCATTGAAATATTCTTGGCGAGACAGCAGAAGAATCCATTGTATTTATCAATTTCGCATATATGAAACCGTGAAAAATCTATTTGGGAAGATGAATAGCTACTTTAGCTACGCGAACTTTTTTTCTCGTTCCTGTGTCCCTGCATAAGTTAAAACAAGGGGAAGAATTAATACGAATACGAGCAAGTAGTAGACTAGCTTTGTTTTTCATGAAGTTGAATTTACTATAGCATTGTTTCAAGCTTAGCAAAGCAAATTATATCTAACCTGACCTTTTGTACGTAAAAGTGTTTGGATTATGCCCATGTTGTGTAGAAGAATTAATAAGATAAACTAACGAACACAGGAAATGCACTGACACGGATCAGTTGAACTAAACCAACGCCTAAAAGGGTAAGGTTGGTCCCCTTCGTTCGGCTTAACAAGCATTATTATATGACCGTCCGTGGAATCACCGTAAATCCGGTGGCACTTCAGTTCAGACTCGAATACCTCCATCACCTTCCTGCGATATACTACGTCCTACCTACAACCTACTATTGCAATATAATATAACGTTTAGGTACCTAAAACACCTGTAGACGTAAAGGGTAAAAATAAAGCTCCAGCTCATTTGAAAGTTCAAAAGTAAATTCGTTAAATAAAATAAGTTGACAGATGACTTGCCACTTTATATAAAATTTAACATGCGAGAAGGGACTATTTCGTTCAACTTCAATTCAAAATGTACTAAATAACCTAACTTTATGTCTTTCTTTATGTCTGCGAATGTGCTTTAAATGCTCAATCACGATTTAGTCGCCACTAACTATTGCTTGGTATGAAACTTATTGGGTTACTAACATGACATCTCCTGATTGTGGTTCTGGTGTCTAGAGATTGTAGACAATTATAATTTGAAAATTCTGTTGGGTAATTACGAATCACAGCCAGAAGCAAGATTTTCGTTGAGCGCAACATGGTTAAAAGTTCAGGCAGGTCAGCGGTGGTCTCAATTATTCTTTGGGGATGCTCACTCACTGATTATAAAATAGTTGATCGGGTCAGCTATCACGGGTTTTAGAGATGGACAGATCCCATGGCCAGCATGACTGTAGGGGTGCTAAGATGCTAATCGGAATTTTAGAAGCAGAAACTACTATTTAGTTTGACTCCAACACCGACCCTGACTGACTACTTGTTCATATTTTAAAGCCCTTAGTCACGCAATTTAATATTTAAAACTATTGTCTGGCCTATAGGCCTGTCTGGAATTAGCGGAATTTTACTACACCGTTCCCACCAGGTGAATCTTTACTATGAGAATATAATACAGAAGGAGATTTACTACATGGCTAGAAAAATAATGTCAAGCCAAAAGTAGGAAAAAAAATTCTTCAAGTCCCACCGAACTCATGTGTCAGGAGTTGTAATTTACATTGGGAGATTAAGAAAAACTAGAAGATGATGATGACTCAGCTCCAGTAATTATATACAAGTCCTTGCATTCTATGCCAACCAAAAGACCACTTAACATACAATATAATATACAACCCTGTAAGTAGAAATTATAACTCAAAGCACTCACAATCACAGTCGGAGACAGTAGAACACAATTCTTCACAATATGCATACAGCCATCTCATCATCATAAAAACAATTCTACAGAGATGGAAATGCAGCACGAAATACCTTGTAATTGTTGTAATGTTTATCTGTCTGTAGTTCTAATAATTATGAATTTATGTGTGGAAGCAAAAAATCCCGACTAATCTTTAGAGATGAAGATGACACTCTTTATTCTACAGTTTAGCCTTCTTCTTGCATCTTGCTGCAAGGATGCTACTTATGATTATGATAATTATTACAGAAGAGAACACAGGCAGAGTAGAGTCTTACGCAAAAAACTGGGCACACAAGATTAAAAGTTTTAGAAGCTTCAGATTGTTGATCTGTGTGCATGCATTAAGTATTTTATATACCGTTGAGTTGAGATGCATTGCATTGGTTGAAAAAGCTGTATAAAGTTTCAGACCGCTATTTAATTTTTTTGTCTCTCCCTTTGACTTTCGATCAGTTGGCCAATTCATTAGAATTGAATAGAGGTTAATCCATCTTCATTTGTTTATGCAGTGCTAGTCAGTAGTATCATAATCCCAATCGAAGAAGAAAAAAGAATTGGATACAATCTGTATAATAGGAAGATGCATGAAAGCAATCAAAACATGACAAATATTAGTGTTTATCATACCATGCATGCATTACTGCTTCATTTATGCAGGAATTTACTTTATTGTGTAATCCAAACATTGAGAGATAGAAATAGATGGTTAACAAAGCTTGGGTGATTGATTAATTTTCAAAACTTTTAAAGATCCATAGTGGATAAACATCAATAACGTTTATTTACATTTTTTCAAGGTTATGTGAATTTTAGTGGATTAAGCTGATTTAGCTGCATAACTTCTGGACTAATTTTTATGAAGAACTGTCTTTCCCACCAACCGCAATCGCCTAATTTTTACATTATGATATGATGCAAAGCAGCTTACTAGAAATAAGCAATCAGGTTACATTCAACCTGCAATGAACAGCTCCCAATAAAAAATCGACATTCTAAATTATATCTGTTATAAAAGGCGATATGAAAGGGTTCCCTGCACTGCCTGTTCATGTTTTTTTAGAGATTACAACACACAATGATACTGATTACCTTAAAAACTGCAAAAAATGTATTGACTACGAGGGATTTGTCTTGAGTCACTTGAATGACACCAAACAGTTCAATTTTATTACTTAAGTAACATTACTACTGTACAGAAGCATTCTCCATGTCAATGTGACTATATGAATTTATGTGCAATAATAAATAACACGTTACTAAAAGCCTTCTACGTACGTGCTGTAAAAAAAACTAAAATTCAAGCTACACAGGTATCTCCCATTTACAACCGCAAGATTATACAGGCTCCCCTGCTATTATTCGTTGCTGCCATAAATAGATGCAAAACATGAGAAATGTTATTTTATATTAGTTTAATGCTTTCAACAGAAAAAAACCCAGCGACGTCCATCAGATCTGTCTCCGCTGATATAATGTAGGAAGGGGACTTTTTTATTCTCAATACATTCAGTAACATTGCAGGGCATTTGTACATGCCAGTAGTACTGTAAACTGTACTTGTAGGAAGTACGACATGACACGCTACTCTTACTCAAAACCACTACTGATGAGATGAGAATAATGATACATAACTATTTATTATAGTGGATTATATATAGGGACGGATTTGGATCGTCATCATCTAATCACCAGTGATGATGAGTGACGGATGGATGGATGGATGGTTCCGGTACAATTTAGTAGTACTGCAACCTGCATCTTCATACGATGCGATGCGATGCGAATTCATCAACTGCTATTTACTATGATTGCTAGCAGACAGTTTATAAAAGGGTGGATGATGAAACTTGGACGAAATAACAAAATGAGTAATGGTACAAAAAATTTAAAACTAAAAGCCATCTTATCCTTACTCTAAGAAGAATAATTACAAAGTCCAATCACAGGACCAAGACCTCAAAACTAACTTATAAAAAGTACAAGATAATGTTAGCAGAGGAAAAGGCAATGAACTGGGAAATGCTGGGTGCTGTTTTGTCATTGTCCACTTATTTTTTGAATCCCACTATATTCTACTTAATATTGGTTCAATGTGTGCAAAAAATATCAAAGTAAAAAGTTTTACTTGGACTTCAAGTAAAAAATCTCTCCTAATTCTTATAGATACCGTTAGCGTTCGTTGGAGCAATCAGAGTAATGCAGTGCGTACTAAAATGAATTTTATATACGGGTTTTTGAATTTTGTAACTTTTCCAACCGTTGGTCGTCACCGTTAATAATGCTCGAGTTTTTTCCAGAGAAATACTTACAAATTCTCTTAGAAGTAAAAATAACCACAGTATAAAATTCGTATTCATTTCTCATCCCTGATTCAATCCTTTGTTATTGTTAAAAATAACAAGTCCAAGAACTACTACCACTTTTACTACTATTATTTCTATTAAATCCACATTGCATTATTTTCATTTCTATCATCAAGCAAAATAAATAAATGCCGGAGAGC
Source organism: Hydroisotoma schaefferi (assembly GCA_034682405.1). Classification (NCBI taxonomy): domain Eukaryota; kingdom Metazoa; phylum Arthropoda; class Collembola; order Entomobryomorpha; family Isotomidae; genus Hydroisotoma; species Hydroisotoma schaefferi. Next base: position 8,217 of record JAQFZX010001785.1, on the reverse strand, counting down.
AGCAGGAGGAAGAATGAGAGAGCTTATAATTTTATTCCCATCTTTTTTCACCAGTTTGACAATAAAAGGGCCTAATCTACCTGCCACTGTCAGCTCAGGCCTAGAAGATTTGAGATGCACTCACTTTTATTTTAATACAAGTTACACGTTGCATCTATTCGGAACTATCTAATGAACATTACACAGATGTGTGAACACAAAAGAGCTAGTCTCATGCAGAAAGGAAAAAACTTGATAATAATATAATCCCACAGAAAACTCAGCCTGCCAACCTTGCTGGATGGACGGAATGCACCTAGTCACCATCGGAAGGAAAAAATCCCCATCCGATAATTCAGCTTCCACTGCTTTTTTTACCCAGTTTCCTTCATAATAATTCATCTTCTTGTAAGCTAATGCTAATGCAGCATTAACCAGTGAAAAAAATTAAGACTTTCATCCAAACCACAAAGAGTCGATCAGCCAGACCAAAAAGCTATTACCAGCCAACCATAGCAAGCAAGAAAAGTTATAACCCTACATTTTCATTTCTTTATGTTTTTCATTCCGTAGATACAAGGAACAATAAGCCCACCGCAGACTGAGCGGAGCTATTTTGTATTGTTGAAGGAATACCTAAATGAAATCGCAATTGCTCCACTGCAATCATGGCTTCTTTTCACTTCATAACATAATCAAAATCATGAAATTATTCAACTCTTGGACAAAAACTAGCATCTGTTGTGCTGTGGCTGGCTGGTCATCACTGGAGATGGGATAGACAAATAAAAATAAATGCAGCTTTACTAAGCAGAACTAAACTGATATGCTGGTAATACTCATAAATATAATACATTTAAACGTTATGCAAAGGTACGAGCAAAACAATCGGAATTCAAAGCCAGATGAATGCATCATTCAGATTCAAATACTGTAATTCTTGGCTTGACCAAATCTAATCAAGTTGACGCCACCGACTGGCCAAAATTTCACGAGTTGTTTCTAACATTTTTTTACTCTCTGCTTCGTCCATCATCTTCATCTATTACTGTACACTGTAAGGGTAGATTCTAGTGTGGCTACTATTATTGTTGACTAGCATAATTACAACGAATTATTTCCAGTAGGACGATGATTGATGGACCAAGATTCTAGTTTAGTGGTTAAACTATCTGCTATTCTTGCTAACTTTTATTCCTGCATATAACATGGATTGAATAATCCGAGTTTTTATGCTGCTCGACTTTGATTTTAACGTTTACTGAAAACGTTAAAAGTTAAATTAATTGTTAATTATAATTATGTTTCTCTTAATTATGTAAAGAGTTAAAGTATTAATAAAAATAACGTTTTTAACCAATTGACCCCAAATTGTGATTCATCGTTAAACTTGTAGCTCAGTATATATATGCTTTCCATGTACAGCGAGAGGATGATTGGTCAAGAATTTATCTGCGAAGGAGAAGTTGGAGAAGGAACTGACCTGCACTACTCATGGCACTCAGGAAAGTGGCCAAATCTGGACTAAGTTGACGCTCATCTTCGTCTCTCATCTCGTAATCCAATGCTTGGTAAATGACTAAAGTCAGTTTTGAAAGTATCTTGAATTAACAAGAAGACTTGGTTCTGGGTGACCCTTGATTAAACTACAGGGTCATTAGGGTCAAATAGGTCGTTGGGGGAGTGGGAATTAAACAATTCCTTCATCAACTTCTCCCTCTTACTATTACAGCTCATCTCGGATATTCATTCCAGATATGAAGGAATTATTAGTATTTTTATTTGAAATAGTATTAAACTCAACACTAACCTTAACCTTAACCATCCCTAGGACACATTTGGGGTTATCTTTATTTGTACAGCAGAAATTTACCCAATCCATCTCATTTCAATCATGATTGATAAGTTACGGAGTAATCTCTTTGCAGAATTGATAAATTATATGGAACCCAAACATGGGTTGAAGAATGCAAGTTTTTACGCTAGACTTGGAATTGAATTTAAAAACCTGGATCGACAAAGACATGGAGCTTTTGCCAATTGCGTGTGAAATGAATGAATGAGACACCCACCCACCCAAGCTTCTAATTAATTCTGGAAAAGTATAGAAATTGGAGTTAATAAATTTTGAAAAACAGTATAAAAATAACGTATAGCCAAGCTGGAAAAGTAAATAAGTAAATAAATTGTACAAAATAATTTTCGGTTAATTCAACCTTCTTAGTTTACTTTATAAGCAGTATGGAGTACATCTTCAGTCAGTACCAGCAGCAGTAAGTACTGCTAACTGTCATTACAACTAACTGAATGCTACGGAAAGGCATGATTCCAAGACGTCAGAAAAGCAAAGTCGTGCACATTTTGAAAGAGGATATTTTCTATGCAGCCTAACTTAATAAAACTAACTTACTGCTTTTAAGCTCATTCAATCCGGAAAACTAACTAACGAACGAACATAATACCAAATGATAGATTACAATCAGTCTCCACTCCACCATCTCAGCAGGTGGGGGGATATATTTTCCTAAAAAAAATGCCTCTGCATAATGATAATATCTACTTGCGTATCTATTATCTATGCAACGCCTATAACAATAACACGATCCATTCCATGCAGTTAATTTTCTTGGTATCATAAGCTACATTGAATTGTATGTTATTTAGTTATGTGCTGCTATTTCTTTGGTACTACTGAACTGCAAAGAACCGACGAACGGTATGCTTTTTTATCTAATTGCAAGTGAGTTGGATTCAGGAGTGGTATCATCTAATAAGCTTTAATCTCGGCTGTCTGTCTGTCATCTTCTTAGATTCTTGTTCAGGAAACTCTGCCCTGCATGCCGTATCTTAATATTAATATATAAAAAATCGAAACAAGACAAAGGCTCACCGCTCCTTACTCTTGCTGCTGATAACTTTCATAAGCTCACCCACTCATCATAATCAACATCAATCCGACAACCGTATACCTAAATAACTAAACGGAGGAAGAAGATAAGCCTGCATTGTTTAAAAAGTACGGAATATTAACTTTATCTACCGACTGAAATGTAGAAAAATGTAAAATAATCTACAGGCACCCGCAACAACAATTTTCGCAATTTTAACACCATCATAATCCTCTTCCCTTCCCATCTAGCTCCTCATTAGTTGGATTATCTAAGAAAAGGAAATAATAGTAAAGCAAACGAACAACGGCATCCCTTCTTTAAGTTTTGACATTGAATTACAGGAGAAGTAGTATTATAATAATAGTAGCGGTTTTTAAACGGCGGATTTGCGTAACTCTGCGTCGCAAGAATGTAAATCAAGAGTCGGAACATTTTTAACCGTCGCATCCCACTTGTAACTCCATGACTAATTCCAATGAACGAACTTAATAATAAGAGAATATGTAAGGTTACACTTTTTTGGAGGTATATGATCTTTTGTCGTCTCTCGAGTTTGGATTCGTATCCGTTTATTATGTACAGCTATTTCAATTGAAGACATAACTCGCTTGCCTATTTATTGGTTGGTTGCAGTCACATATTTATATTCAGCAGTAGCAGCAAGAAATACAACAATAACTACGTAGGACTACTGCAAGATTGTAAAAACATGAAACACGGAACTTGAACCTTTTCCTGATTCTTAGGCAATCCTATTCCTTCGAAATGTCCCTTACAAATCCTACACGGTATGCAACAATTACTCCGATAGTATTACGTAGAGTTAAAATAAATTCTTGTATAATCCGTTTTTTTAATTCTTTCGTTTTTCGTATCCTCCATTTAATACCAGTAACTAAAATCTACTATACCACCACCACTTGCTACTACTCCATCCATACGCTAACACTTAACACGCTTTTTTTAACCGCTACGCTGCAATGCTAAACTGCCGTGCGGTGTCGTGCTAAATTCAACTGATAATCCTACTACAACTACATACAAAAGGATGAAGAATACTAAACTCACATGACAATAAAACGAGTCTTTAGCTTAGCACTTTAGCAGCCGTAATAAAATAGTGTTAAGCTCCTTACGCAAATTAAGTCTGAATGGAATGGAATCTTCTAGCATTACGTATTATGTCACACTTAACTTTATTTAATTGTAAGCATCTTTTCTTTAGGTGATACATCGTTTCCAGTTTCAACTACGGTTTAGCTTTAGCATGTCAAAAGACGTGCCTAATGTTCCTGTTTGTCTTACTACAACAACAGTCACTGCTTCCCATTATTGCTTGTCTGTAAATATTCATATCCAACTTCACATTTGAAAGCTAAACACAAACAGCATCTCCACCTTAAAATTGTAATCTACTTAAGAACATCAAGAAGTTACTGTAAAAGTTTTACTTTGAAAATAAATTATCAAATGAATCATCATTAGAAAGAAACACGTACTACTACTTATTACCGCTAATCTGCCAATCTATCTCCAATCTATCGAGACGAATCTGAAATATAAGCTTAACATCTTAACTGATTTTAAATCCATCTACACATACGATCGCAATTCTCATTACTCTGCATGTATGTGCTGTTCCTACTAGAAATTAAAGGCATGCTTTACTTAAGATTGTCTATTAAGTCCCGTACTTTTAACGAAATTCGTTGGTAGCAAATAAGTACTTCAAATTCGGAGACCGCTATCCACGTATTCCATCGTATTTATTGCCTTCGAAATATAACAACTTATAAATAAAACAGCTTCAACTAATAATAGTACATATTTTTATCCGTAAACAAATAACCAATCAAGCCTAAGGTACCACTATATTTAATGGTTTCTCTTGATAGATCTGATCTAGTTTATTTCGTACGATGCGGCTGGCTACAAATAAATGTAATTATTGTGACGGAACGGGTGTCGTTCTGATTTGAATAGGAATCACAAGCTAATTTTTTTTTCAAGCCTTCCTGTCTACTGCAATATTTTTTCACATTTTTAAAGTTCTATGAACTTAATTACTCCTGGCATAATCTTGTCTATTGTCACTGTATTTATTTTATTTCCTCGACTTTCCGCACTACGAATAGGCAACTACCTACACAACAACTATTACTAACTTCAATTTCCGTTCTTCAATCTTCAGGTTTGTTAACCGCTGCTGTACAGCCAGTGAATTTTGATGTTTGTGTATTCCTCTCATACTCTAAACATCTTTGCCCAAAGGTATGGGCCATTATTACCCGATCAACCTCTCTCAGCTTTATATGAAGGATTGTATTGTCCAATGCAAATAAAATAACAGTAAAAACTATCAGTTTCTAGGCATCTATAGGCATTCTTAAAAGCTAGCAGATACGCAACTAGCTGTTTTTCAAGTAGTTGCATCCATCGTTTATTGCTTAGGGGATTTGTACAATAAGATGTGTAGTACTTCTACTGCAACCAATAGTAAATACTACAACTAACGACTACAAAGGAAAAAGTATCAAAACTACCGTAGATAATTAGCCAACCCTGTCTCTACAAATAAATCCACCCTGGAGTGTTATCTTCCCATCATCAGAAAAGGATGAAGAAGCCAAGCACCTATAAAATAAAGTTGAGGAAGACGTAGTTGATGTTTATTTGTTCTTCCTTTCTTCTTCTATACAGTTCGTCGGCGTAAAATAAAAGCTCTTGAGGAATGTAAAAGGGTTCAGAACCTTATACGTGTGCCATTGACATTTTGTACGTAGTAACTAAACTTCCGCTCGAGGAGGAACCTCCTTAGTAATCAAAAGGGAGATTGGTTTGTTGGTAATCGCTTCAGTAAATTAAATAATAGCCAGTAGCCTTGCCAGTTGCTACTATTTGAATCAGTTGCTACAACTTGAATGGAATCAAGTCGGAGATTGATATTACGGTTTGAAGAGGATTGCAAAAAAAAGTCCCGGTAATATCTGCGAGCTAAATTATCAATAAATATTATGAAGAATGGAATGGCATGATAAAGAAGTCTATGCGGAAGTTCTTCCGCGGAAGTGCGGAAGAGATTTTTGCGAACTCTTAATCCTGTACTGAAAAGACTTTCTTTGAAACATCGGTTCAATTGCTGTGCATGTTACACCTTTTCGTTTGGTATGTTAGATTTAAGATTTAAGCTATTTCGAATGGATTGAATTCTAAAAGCTGATGCTTTGATATCATATGCTTTGCAAGGATGATTTATCAAGAATGTATCTGAAAAGGATGTAACTGACCTGCAGAACTCATGGCATCGAGGAAAGCGGCCAAATCTGGACTCAGTTGACGCTCATCTTCTTCTCTCATCTCGTAATCCAATGCTTGGTAAATGACTAGGGCCAGTTGTGAAAGTATCTGAAACAAAAGATTGCATAGACAAGCCATTAGTAATTAAGTATTAGCTTGAATGTAAATGTATTAATAATACATTGATAGCATCATCATTCTCATCATTTACTATTCTAGATATGTTTACAAAAGCCTTATTTTCAAGTGTTATGTCCCATAGTTGATTTATAATGGTAAAAATCCGTGATAAAAATATTGTCAGATCACAGAGATAGGAAACCAGGAAAACGCTTGAGAATTGTATACTTCCTTACGGCATACGAATGATGATAGCATATCTACATTTATTTAGACAGGCTACTCGTTTATGTGTAGTTAGATTAGTTTCCAATTTTAATTTTAACATTACGCTCGATCTCGATAAAAAAAACAATACCACTTATGTAGTAGTATTAGGCCAGACAACTCAACTGTAGTACAATTAACAACTCTACAGTTAGTAGCTAGTATTTAGCAATATGTGGTATTTTTATTATGCAAATTTGATGAAGGCTTAAAGTGATGATGGTATCTAAAGAAGAACTCAACAGCAGCATAACTCATAAAACAAGTGATTTATTCATTATTACTGTTTATTTGATAAATATTATTCAGCTCACAGGGTAGAGGATGCGTGCGAACTCTCAGCAGATATCCACTATCAAACCTGATATTGATAGCAGCAGCTTGGGGAATAAATTCCCTTGTTCATATTGAATTAAACAGTTATTATTGCGGTTCAATTCAGCAGGGAGGAAATTATCAATACAGTAAATTATCGAGTTAAAAATGGGCCACTTTACATATGAAACTGATCCTTATTAAATAACAAATTATAGTATGAATTCCCTTGTGTATAGAAATGTTTTCATACACTTGCACCTACCTCGACCTCAGTCTTTCTCTTTATCTACCGGCAAATAATAAAATGATCATTTCTTCACAATTGAAATAGAACAAGAATCATGCAATAAATAATTACTACTATTAAAATATAACTTTGAAATTGGTTTCATCTTTTTTATTGTTTAAAACCCCAACTTTGAAAATCTAAACTACTGTAAAACCTAGAGAAGTATACTGCTTTGCTTAGTAAACGTTTGGCAAATTATCCGCAGTTCAATAAATAATACAAATTACTTATGGACTCGACTACTCCTGTACAATGAGCCATTCTCATTACAACAATTTATTATTGGGACGTAGTAGAATCAAGTAATTAAAATAAACCTTCGAGAAAAGTAAAAGCTAGTTCATTTATTCTAGCCTAATTGTAAATGAAACTGGTACTTAGAGCAATTACACCCTTTACAGGTTGTCATTATCTTAACAATTGCCTCCTAATTAAATACTATGCAGGTATAGTATGTAAAAGTGGTTGTTATTTGCAGTAAAGAAAGACTACGAAACGTATTAATGGATAGTAAACATTCTTTTGGGAGGGTTATCTTGAAAAGTGAATTTGCAAATAGTTGCCAAATGTTGCAAGCAAAATAATTAAGCCAAACAGGAGGGTCTAGTAACTTCTTAAAAATTGAAGAATCATGTTTCATTTTTTTCTGCATCTCTACGACTTTGCCATTTTTCCTATTTCAAAGGACCTCTTCAGCAGCGATAGAAAATATCATTTAACAAAGTCCAAGTCCAACGCAAATAGGAAACAGGATTCTACTCATCTAAAACAGGAATGTGTGCACATAAACGAATGCATTTTTACTTCTATGATCTAATGGAAACGACTTTTAATTTAAAATCTAATCAAACGAGAACGAATGTTGTTTGTCCTGTTTGATATTCCATTTTCTTTTATCAAATCTATAAGAAAAACCTCCGAGTGCAGCTGGCAGAGCCCATTCCAGGGCGCGTTGGCGCAATATTTATAGACATTTCTATTTCTAGAACAAATTTAAATGTTTTGTGTCAGTTTGTTTTTTAATGTGGGGGTAAGCCCCCACATCCCCATTTCCCT